>PVIU01010930.1:0-67353 GCA_004026605.1 Ondatra zibethicus
TTTTTTTTTTTTTGTGAAGTGAATTTCTGCTACTGGATACTGTGGAAAACATAAATTCAATGTTTCAGTTTAAAGGTGTTCCAACTTGATAGTGCATCCAAAAAACTGGCAGAAGTGAACATAAGTCCTCTCTAGGGGAACACTGGTTTCATAAATTAAGTTCCAAGAAATGTGAGCTTAAATTAAAACCAACTAAATCTACCTGGAAACAGCACACTATGTATGAACAAGAGAAAACGCAACAGAAGAGCAGACACAAAAATATTTTAGGGTTAGAAATATCAGACAGAGGATATTTTATCTTCTATTTAGTCAACATTTACAGCGTGTCTTCTGTGTGGCAAATACTCTGCTCCAAGGTACTGCCACAAATACATCAAAGTACCTGTAAGAGTCAACAGTGGATGGAATGATGCCTTAAAACAGTTCACCGACTTTTGGCTTTAAGATATAACTGACTTTTATTAGTGGTTTGGTTATCAGGTGGTATCTTTCCTGCAGCCTTAGGGGTGAGCTAATGAGTCGGGGGTAGGGGGGCAGGACAAGAATGAGATTAAAGAAGCTGAAACAGAAGAACAGAGGATGATCCCTTGCAAGTTGACTTATACTAGCTTAGGCAAGCATGGTTCTTTTCAACTGTTTGCTGCAATCTCTTGTTTTGCTTGTGTTCTTGTTTTAAGCTTTTTTTTTTTTGAAAACTTTCTCATTTCTTCGTTTCTCTTGAGTTACATAGCATTTAATACAAGGGACTGACTGCATTTTGTTTTGGCCTGCAGAGCCTAGGCTAGAACAGGACCTCACTGAGAAACAATTTTGTCCTATATCTTTTATTTAGCAACAGATACATCTAAAATTGCTAAAACATGTTTGAAATACAAATTTTAAAACACCCAAATATAAAAGAAGACCCTAAAATGTTAGCATAAGAAATAAAAAGCCAACTGCTGACATAAGAAATTAGTTATTAAAGGACAGAAAGCATCATATAGAAATAAAAATAGTTAAAATTAAAAAGCTCGAAATTTTTAAATTAATTATTAGATTAGAGATAGCTGTGCTATAGGTGCAGTATTACATGAAACTTTTGCCCCAACCCCTGTTCTTCCTTCCTCTTGTTCCCTGCCCTTCCTCACCCTCAGTATCTCCTACCTAAACAGAAACTTTCCATGAACTTCGATTAGGACCTGCTGTACATCAACATCTGTCCATTGTCATTCTCTCCTTGTTCAGAATTGAGTGCATCTGATCATGTTAAGAACTTTCTATCCAGAACTGTTCAGCTTTGGCCCAACTCACCACGAAACATCCAGAATAGAGGTGTTGCCTAGTTTTACATTTCCTGCAGCTGGATCAAAGAATGGAACGAACACAGCAGGAAGTACGTGCTAGTAGCCACAAATGAGACTTTGCTTCAATTCCATGCTACAGTCTCCGCCTAGGGAAACACAGAACCTTAATTTGCATAAAGTAGGATTGATACGGAAGCACTTAGTCAGACTACAGCTCTGGGATTTTCTCTTCACCTGAACCTGATGACACCCACACTCCTTTGAGTATGCATTTTCTGTTTAGTTTTATCCAGAAGCCCTGAATTTGGAGAGTTATGGATTTAAAAATGATTTCCCAGGGTCTCTTCATTTGCTGCAAATAAATATTACTTTGTGTGACACCTGTTCTTAGCGCTCTGTTCCTAGGTGACTGATTGCCTCTAAGAGGCAGACTCATGAATCCAGTAACAAAGGCACAGGTGAGCAGCAACACTAGAAAAAAACAGGAAAAGACACATTCTGTACAATAAATGAAACTGTTATTGTACAGATGAGAAGGTATTGTGACTATTTTATATCCATGTCCATACCAATTTAGGTAAAATTGACAATCTGTAGACATTTCTTAACTACCCAAAACTTGTTCAGAAATAAATAGAAATACCCACACCTCATTAACATTAAAATAAATGAACTAATAGTTTAATATTTTCCCAGATTATTATTGGTGATTACCCAAGTAATCAGATATTTATACACATTATGACTATGTTTTAAATTAAAGCAATTTTTAACTCATTGTAGAAACCTACTGTAGGCTCAGTAATAAAACCTCACAGACTTAAAAATAAAATTATAGCAAAGTATTACTTTCAACTTTGATGCAAAAGTCCTAAAAATATAATAATGAACATAACTTGACAATGATGTCTTCTGATCTAATTACAACTATCTCAGAAATGAAAGCTTGGCTAAACTAGAAAGAAGCAGTTGATGCAATTCTCTAGTTTAGAAGAAAAAGGAGGAGCAAAACAATTGTTGCTATAGATTCAGAGGATAATTAGCATTCAAGCAAAGAAGGAGGCTTGCACAGATGAAGGAAAACTGGTCTTTAAAAACCTACAGAAACTCATTAGTGAGATGCCTATGTTTCTTAGCATCAAAGAATAACATCCCATGTATACAACAACCAAGAGCTTTTGTTTTTTATGCTTAGCAGGGTGTTAAGATAAAAAATATGAAACATTATTATTGAAAATTGTGAGAGCTTTTTCATCATTTCACTCCTCTCTCTGCCACACCCCCATCACCACCAGGGATGGCCCATGGATCAGTCTCCCTTGGTAGTTTCTCTGCACCACTGCTCATAGACTTGACCTTTTGACCTTTGATCCACAGCAAGGTCAATGTTATGACTTTGCTTCTAAAGTCCTCAACAGTCTTCTGTTTCAGAGGCCAGAATTTAAGCTGCAGCTGGCAGAGAATGGATCCCAAGCTGGAAATGGAGTGGTAGAAAGTTAGAAAGGGACTCTAACATTTGCAATTCAAATTCCACTGACCTTATAATTTAGTCTCCCAAAGGGTTAGTTGGAGCAACTGGCAAATTTAAATAATTCCATAGGGATTCTACCTGCTACAAACCACAAGAGAGATAGTTTAGAATAACAGTTTCCCAAAGGAGAAGTGCTTGGTAAACACTTCAGGCTGCCTGGAGATGATCTGCCCTGGCAAATCAAGAAAACTCATTATCCAAAGAAAGAATGCATATGAAGGAAATTTAAAAGAACCTAGATGACGAAATTAGCAAATACAATTTCAATCACCAAAAATTATATTTCTAAGGGTTTAAAGGAAATGTGTGCTCATAAAGATTAAATATAAGAAATCTCTGCAGAAGAATGGAACTTGTTGAAATTATTAAAAATAACCCAAATAGAAGTTTAGGAAGTTAAAAGTACAATAACTGGCAATTACCTTTTTCTTAAGTGGATAAGTTTTGCAGATTATACATGAGAGTAAAAATTTTAATAAAGTCTATTGAAATAATGTAGCTTCATAAAGAAGAAAAACTAGATTGAAATAAATGAATAAAACACCAACAAATTCTGGAACAGTATTAAAGTCCTATAACATGGTAACTGAGATGAAATGAGGGGAGAAACAGAATGAGGCAGAAAACAATAGCTGAAGAAAAATGGTCTGATATCTACTAAAATTAGGTGAAAATTCCAAAGTTTAAAAATGTAAGAATCTTATCAAAAAGAAAGATATGGACATGGATACATGGCCCAGCACTTAAGAGCACAAATGTAGAAAACTGAACTTCATTCCCAACACCTATATTAGGCAACTCACAACTACCTGTAACTCCAGCTCCAGGACATCTAATTTTATGAACTGACAAAATGACCAGCCCATCTTGTGGTTAAGGGGAAGTTTTTTATTGTATATATGAGGGAGAGACATCTGGAAAAGTCCAGAGCAAGGAGAAAAAGTAGTAGGCTGATCATGGCCAGCAGACGGGACCTGACCATGAAAGCATTAGGTGCAGAACTGACGGGGTGGGGAGATAGAGGAAAACAGAGTAAACAGAGGCAAAATAGCAGGGTTATAAAGAGAATGAGTAGGCAGGTGTAGGGAATTTCTCAGCCGGAGAGGGTCTGGGGCCAGGGAAGCAAGGTGAGAAGAGCTACGATGCTAGCATGGACTTTGAAATATCTAATAGGTACTTGTTACACTGAGGGAGCCTGGAACATGTGTTGAGCCGTCTAAATTTCCTTCATATTACAACCGAATCTAGGTTTCAGTTTTTTTAAGAGCAAATAAGTATTTTTCAACAAAGGGGCATTATTTAACACTGCCCCTGACAGCAGAGACAAGGGAAGCACTGACCAGGTCTAAGCCAGCTCCCATGGTATTGTAAGACAGTGACCAAAAAAGGACAGTTTCTGTAACCCCCTGAAGCAATCCCGGACTTGCCCCAGTGTGTCCAAAGATAGAAAAACTAAAACATCAGCCAATCAAAAATATATTAATGTAACTGCTGTTTGTTTAGCCAATCATGTTTTAGATGACCTACTGCTCCTGAATTTATCCTAGTTATGCTTAAAAGGACCTGTGTGCCCTTTATCCTGGTTGTCACCATCTTGTACAGGTGAACTATCCGTATGTGCTGGCAAATAAATGCTCTTTGCTCTCATATACTATGTGATTCTGGGGTCTTCCTTCAGTGTTTTCTTGAACCCCTACAGTATTCTAATAGCCATGACAGATAGCCATTTGTCCCTTCTGACAATGATACAGGAAATGACTCCTTTTAGTGTAGGGGATCCAGCGTTACAAGTTCCTGCAGAATGGTGGCTTTTGTCTAGCCTCTGGAATTTGGGAAGTGGAGTTTCCTTGGGACCTGACAGTGATAACTCTTGTGCATCTGCGCTCATCTGCATATTCCTATAGACACACACATACACACAAATACGTGGGATAGCCAGTCAATAGTTTAGAATGGCGAAAGAGAAACTCAAGAGCCACCATTCCTAAGTGAGGTGGACAGTTTATGGACCTGTGGGGGAAAGAGTCAGTTTTCTGTTACGGCCTCTGGGAGGTCCATCCTGCTCCAGTAAATGGCTCACGAGTGTATATGGGCAGCACCCAGTGGACTCATTGGGTTATTATTATTTTTAAAGATACAACATTGGGAGGGGTTGGCGAGGTGGAAGGTTGGACCTGGGAGGAGTTATAGGGAGGATTAGGGATAACTATGACCTAAATACAACAAACAAAAAATCTTTATGTGCACAGGGAGACCATTGGGAAGACATAGCAGAAAGGTGACCATCTACAAGTCAAGGAATAGAAACAACCCTGTTGAAATCATAATCCTGGACTTCTGACCTTCAGAACGTCAGCTTCTAAATGCCTTAAAGCAATTTTCTAAACAAGGACCTTATCTAGTAGATGATGCCAGGAATACAGAGAAAGGGTCTACTGGGAAAGATAGTATCTGAGAAAAACAAAACAAAAACAAAAAGCAAAAAAATGGATCACAACCTGACTCATATAGTTTCATTGTGCAAGACCTGAAGAACTTAGGGGAACACCTAAGTCACGAGCCACTTGAGGGGTGCAATAGGGAAATCAGCGTTAGCTCACCATTTGTTGTAAGATTTCTTAGAGAACAAGATGTGGGGAACTGTAAGCTATCAACAGCCTCACGATGAGCAGGGTCAAACATACTCAGGTAAAAATGAAACGAAATGTTCGTCCGCGGCAGGCTGTCAGAAGCCTTGGCGATGCTGAACATGCTTTCATTCTGAAACACCAGGAAGCTCCCATTCTGAAATGACTTCTTCAGCCACATGATTTCATCAATGAAGTGTTCACTTCAAGTTATTCAGATATTTAGTCTACCACAATTTAGTACCAAATGGAAGATGCTGAAAATTAGCTTCAAACAGGGGCAATGCTGGAATGATGATGGACATTTTATTTTTATTAATGTTCATTTTCTTTGAGAATTTTAACACGAGTATTGCATTTACATAATTCCCACCCTTCTTCTGCTTCCTTCAATACCTCTTGTGTCCCCATTCCACTACCTCTAATGATGTATCTTTTAAATGATTCTCTCTAGCTCTTTTTCTCTCTCTCTCTCTCTCCTTCTCTCTGTCCTGACACACCACACACACACACATACACACACACTCATAAACACAGACAATGTTGGTTTTGCCCTTGGTGTGTGTGTGTAAGAGTTGATCCCTTGGAATTGGATAACCTGTCAAGGGGCTCATCCTTGGAGAATATTGATTCTTTTGCTTTCTGCAGCTATTACTTGCCCATATCTCTTCATCTAGGGGTGGAGCCTTATGAAATCTCTACCATCCATGTTAGCATGTCAGCTGGTGTTGTCATTTTGCAGATCATGTTTAGGTAACTGCATTGCTGAGATTTTGTGAGAATAGCTCTCTTATCTAATAAAGAAGACACTATCTCAAAGCAGAGTTCCTGATTCTCTGACTTATAATCTTTTCACTCCTGGAATGTTCCTCACCCTTTAGGTTTAGTACTTGCATTGTAGATATATCAGTTTGGGTTAGGTACCTCATAGGTATTCTTGGCATTTTGTTCAATAGTGGATTTCTTTCATGGGTGGTGTCTGCTGCATTAAAGAAACTTCTTTGGGTTTAGAACTGCACTTATCTGTGGTTAGTGTAAACATATAGGCTAAAGTTAGAATTTTATACTGGTCTTAGGCTGGAGAGATGGCTCAGCAGTTAAGAGCATTGTTTGCTCTTCCAAAGGTCTTGAGTTCAATTCTCAGCAACCACATGGTGGCTCACAACCATCTGTAATGTGATCTGGTGTCCTCTTGAGGAAGAGACCTGGTCAGTCATCCTTATCAACTTAAACCATTAAACAATATATGGACAAGTTCAACATAACCACCATATATGAGCTGCCCATGCATGCTTCAGCATTGCCAGGGCATACATTTCATTTCATTCTTTTTTTTTTTTTTCATTTGGAAAGAGTCAGTCATAGATTCTCCTTTAGGGCCTATGACTTCATCAGTTAGGGGTAGTTGGCTAGGTTGATAGTACCAGACTTGGATTCTTTCTTAATGGTTCACTTGTAAGTTGATTATCCCCAAGTTAGAAGTATCAATCACTGTATTCTTTGCATATAGCTTGCCCGTGGAAGGAACCACTTGTTCATCCTGGCCACTCAGAATCTAAATAATCACACATAAACTGTATTATTTAAATCACTGCTTGGCCCATTAGCTCTATCTTCTTATTGGCTAACTATTACATATTAATTTAACCCATTTCTATTAATCTGTATATTACCATGAGGTTGTGGCCTACCAGCAAAGTTTCAGCATGTCTATCTCAGTGGCAGCAGCTCCATGGCATCCCTCTATTCTGCCATTCTTTGTCCCAGAATTCAATTTTGTCTTCCCTGCCTACCGAAGTTCTTTCCTATCAAGAGGCAGAAAGTAGTTTCTTTATTAACCAGTGAAAGCAACACAAAGGCAGAAGGACCTCCTACACCATTTTGCCATCCTGGCCATGATTGTATTTGCTAGGCTTCACAACTAGCTGGTGATTGCTAGTTTTCTCCCTTGACAGCTTTCATAACACCTGGGGATATGATGAGATTTAGTATTCAGGGAGGAGGTCAGGTCTAGCTTGATTTCTCCACTCATTTGTTTGACATGTGTAATGTCTTTAGAAACAGGCCCTTACCTCCAAGTAGGGAAGCAACAAAGGGCAACAGCAATAGCCATGTGCTTCTGCAGTTTCTTAGTCTCCCCTTACCAACAACTGGAGGGGATTTTTTTTTACTTCACTTTGGGATTTTTGTTCACCAGCCTGTGACTCTTTGGGGGAGCATAATTGTGTCAAATGGTATACATTAACCCAAACTATATATGTATGTAAATGCCTATATGTATTTTAAACAAACAGAGAATATGATGCCCCAGGGCTTCACAGAGAGAGACAAAGAGAGGAGGAAAAAAATAACAGTAAGGATGTCTGAGAAATCCTCTGGGGAAATGGATACTTTCAAACGAGAGAACTACAGGAAACATCAGGGAGTTAATATGTGATGCTCTAGAAAATAACCTTAACTAACTAAACATTTTAAGTCAAGATAATCACACTTCTTTGCAGCAAAATATTTAATCTCAAATACATTCCTGTAGGCCTTGGGTGCTGAGGCAAGTGTTCTGAAAGTAGAAGCCCTGCCTACTCACAAAGAAGCTGCAATCTAGCTCTCCTTCAGCTTCTTTCAGGCTGTCCTGCCTCCATCTCTGAGCACCTCCAGCCACCGACCCTCACCTTAAGGGCACACTTGCCGGGGAGCTTTCAAGAGTGTTGCTGTTTCTCTCCACTACTACAAAACATTTAATTTCAGTTTTTCATTATGCTGAATCTGGTTCCAAAATTATATGACCCTTCAATACTAGTGGCTCCTGCCTTCTGTTCTTTTCATTTTTCTCCCACTTAAAATATTTTTTGAAATAATAACTCCAATTTCTCCTTAGTATAAAAAAATTACATGCTAAAGCCTACTCTAAAGAAAAAGCACAAATTGAACTGAAATGCATAGCACACATTAACATTGTGAGGAAAGGACTGGTTTGTTAAGATGACAGCAATGAACGAGCAAAGACCAGATGGCTTACACCAGAGAAATGTGTTTCTCAGCTCCATGGGCTTGAAATCTAAGCTCAAGATATCACTGGGTTTTCTTTTCCTGCATGTTCTCTTCTGGGCTTTCAGATAGTTACCCCCTCTCATGTCCTTTTCTGTGTGCATGCATTTTTTATATCCCTTCCTCTGCCACCAGTCATATTGAATAGGGCCCTCTTCCTGTGAGCTCATAGAATGTTAATTATTAATTAATTTTAAAACCACAAATATAGTCACATTGGAGATTGTGGCTCTCCCATGTGAGCTTTGAAGATATATTATTTAGTTCGCAGTAGTGACCATAATCTAAAACTTTGCTCACATAATCATTCACATGCACAAATGTATAATTACAGTTTTGCACTTTGCAGGAACTGAATTATACATACTATGCATGCTAAAGTCTAGGAATTTTCCATTTCTTTGATCTTAATTTTGCCTTCTCCTTTTACTTTTCCCAAGCAGCAAATGTTGGATGATGTGAACTAATGATACCCTTTACTTATTTACATCTTCTACATGCTTAGAGGATTCTCTACAAAAGTATCAAATGAATTTTGACATTTTTCATGTTTAGCATAGTCAGATTTTATGGAACACACCTTGTGATACATTGGGTTTGGATACCAACTGACATCATGAAAATTGATTCTAGTTGCCAACAGAGTTTTACCCTGTTCTTTCTAGTAGATGCAGGATATCCTGTGCAATGGATGCACCATGGTATACTCCATCATTCTCTTCAATTGCTGTTAATTTCTCTTCCAATATCTTGCTGCTTCCAATGACATAGCACTAGAAACAGTTTTATAAGCTAATTATATAATTTATTTAAGATAGGCTCTAAGAGTTGTACTGTTGTGTCAAAGGTAAGCTATTTGCTTAAAATTTAAAATTCCTGCCAAAGATATAACACTTAATATTTCTAGCATGATTATTAATGTATGTTTTTTTCTGAACATCTTTGCCAGTAGAAGGAATTATAACCAATTTTCCTCGCTGCCAATCTGATAGAAGTAAAAAGAGAGTTCACTGTTACTTTAATTTCACTAAGTACAGTGAGTCTGAGTGTAAGATCTTTGGCTTTAACATTGGTGTGATCATAAAGGGGAAGCAAGCATCTAAAGAGAGTTCTGAAATGTTCTTCCTTTGCAAAGCAAATATACATTTTTAGACACTGACTCTTAGGTTCTTATAAGGCAGCCTCTTCTTTGGAACTTACTAAACCATCAATTTCTTGAACTTTATTCTTTCCGAAACCATTTACTTCTGAAATATTATACACTGAGGCCTGTTGTAACTCATCAATATTCATGCTTCAGCGATCTCTCAGACACAAAGGGCCTGGCCAGTTATTTATTTATGGCAAACATACATGGTCACTAGGCAGTTGGCAGGGCTTGGATGGATTTATAATGGTTGTATATCTCCATATGTTATCACAGCCCCAAATTACTCCAGCACATTAACAAGGCAATTTAATTCCTGATTCTAACAAGAGCTAAACAAGAAACTCAACTATTAGAAATACTTCTAATAAAGTATACATATGACTGCTGGCAAAGCAGCTATCTGAAAACAAAACAAAAACAAAACGTATCTGTCATTGAGTGTATGCTGATTTTTATAGTAAAGATCTGTTCACCATGGCTTCCTTTACATTAACAGAACTTTAAAAATCTGTCAGAACATTAGGACAAACGAGAAAAGACAGTCCCAGGACAAAATCTGGATGATTCCACCTTCATGAGTCATCTGACCATTTCTATTTGCAGAAACAGTGAGTAAAATGGTGTTTGCTCTTCTGATAAGGGAGGAAAAATGAGGGTTTTGTTCAACAAGTATGATGTTTCAGTTATGCAAGGTAAATTAAAGTTCTTTAGGTCTGCTATCCAGGTTTGTGAGTCTAGTTCACAACACTACATTAAGACTTTAAAATTTAATCAGAGTAGAATTAATGTTCAGTGTTCTCTTTTTAATATCGAGTACCCAGTAGTTAAATTTGGCTGTCAAAAGACTGTACATACTAATTCTAACACACCATTAAAATATGACTTTCGTGTAGTATATATATATATAAACATATATAAAGCCTTAAAATGCTTATCTAATCTAAATTTGAAAGCTATTTCTGAGAAGGCATAAAATGTTTACAACTTGGATATTTGTTGCCTGTATATTTGAAAAACAAGTTTTTGTGTAAAAATAACAATCATTATTTTATATCTCATAATGTAATATATATGACACAATCCATCCTTTTTATAATTTTGTTTTAAGTGCATTGTGTTACCCTGAGTGTATGTATGTGTACCATATGACTGCAGAGGTCAGAAAAAGCATTGAATCCTCTGGAACTGTAGTTACAGATGGCTGTTAGCCAATATGTGGCTTTGTGAAACCAAATTCACATCCTCTTCAAGACAGTGAGTGCTTTTCATCACTGAACTATCTTTCCAGACATCTACAGTTCATTCTTAACTTGTCTAATGGCATAAAACATAACTTTTTCAGCTTTTTGATAATAAATCTCTAAAGGTGAATGTATTATTTGTGTGATTGCTTTTATCTTTTCAACTTCTTTCAAAATTGTCATAAAATGTTTAACTTATTTCTTTAAATCAATTTGACTTCCATCTAATAATATTTATTTTTGTGAAATCTTCCTTGATTCTAGAACTATGAATTGCGGCAGGCTAACTGAACAGTGTGAGTCTTTATAGACATAGAAAACATTCATACAGAACTCAGGAGAACATATTGAGTGCAGGTTATAACCTCTTTCTGTTGACTGACAGCATAAGAAAATAGCCAAGTCTCTCTTTATGAGCATTTTCCCCTAGGGAAGCAGTAGAATCAGGAATAGGTTATGTTTTATCTAACAATAAAGTTCATAAGAGCAGATTTGGGTTCACAGCATAATTGAGTGGAGAGCACAAATTCCCCAACTGCTCCCACCCAGAACATCTCCATTGTCAACGTTCTGCTCACAGAACTGCTTCTAGTATGATCAATAAACCTTCATTAGCATATTTTGTGAATTTTGAATAATTATTTATGCATTCTTGTAGATGAATGTTGAATTGACTGAGCTCAGGTTTTAAAACTCTAACGGCTGTTTTTCTGTGGACCTTCAGTATGAAACTAGACAAAGAGGGCATAAGTTTATTTCTACAATAGTACAAAGTGTGTCTTAACTATGGTACGGATAAATCATTTACTTTTATTTACCAACTAATTCATTGTTAAGCTTATCAAAATATGAACATCACATGAGAAAGCTGCTTATATTGTTCATTCACATTAATAAGAGATTATTTTTGAACATTGTAAACAACAAATATGTGTCCTGTGTATGACATTACCATGGTAGAATTTTGAATTTAAGTGTATGACATTACCATGCTAGAATTTTGAATTTAGGTGTTATTATTATTATTATTACAGGAAAGACATATCTAACATTTTTGATATTTTTAAGTTATTTTTATCCTATATACAGAAACAATAGATACTGACTACTGAGAATTTTCTGACTTGCAATGTCTGAAAGTATTTTATTTACATTATAATTATATTTAAGACCATAAGTGTGCCGAGTGGATGAAGTCCTGAGTGAATGTGTATTATGCATATGAGCATAGCATAGGCATACAGAGCATCCCAGAACCTCAAATCCATGGGAATGGCCACGTCTTCCCTGAGTCAGGTTCAGAGTTATGCCAATGCCTTCTTCTGTCTCAATTCCAGTCGCTATGTGTGGTTGATCTTTAGCTAAAACAGTGTATACAGTAAATGTCAACCACAGCTTCTACCTCTTGAAGATTACAATCTAAAACTGCTCCCTTACAAAAAACATTCTACTGAGATTAGATAACTGACCCCCTCCTCACTCAGCTGTACTCAATAAATACTCCTCCTTTTTCAGGGGCACATAACATGGTGCCAAGTTTCTGGGTCACGTGTGCATCTCCATCAGAGCACATGGCTCACTTGATCTCAGCTTTTCTGTACATGTATTTATTCTGTCCTTCTGTCATTCCCTCCTTGCCCTGGTCAGGTAAACCCCAAAACCATACATGTCACAGAACATAAGAAGTATGGCTAAACAATGCAGATACAGATGTGATATATAGGTATAGTCAGGAGTCACAATATTTGATAATCATAAAAATATTTTTGTCCAATTCATCATTCTTCCTTAATGAGAAATATTATTTCCATTTGTAAACATAATCATAAACACTTTAATATCAGGCCACGTAATTTGTGATATATATATGTATATATATTATATGTATATATATAATCAAAACAGATATAAGTATTTTATGGTCACTAAATATTATAAGTGGTTCTGCAACTTCCAATTCTGCCAAAAATGAAAAGCATGGAATGAGTTTGTACTCTCACTCATTGCCTCTATTTAGAATAGTTTTGTCTCATATGTGGAGAATAATTTTCCCCAGACAAAATACTATTTCATTGTCACTTAAGTAGGTATGTAGAAGAGTCAATAATTTCTGAGTGATTTGTCCAAATGCCCAAAGAAAGATCAGTTCTGTTTACAGGAATATAACATTTTCAAACACAAACAAGGTTAAAATGGACAATGTCTTGTATCCAATCAGAAATTAGTAGATGAAGTAAGGAAATATTTTATATAATGTAAAGGAAAAATTATTCAATTACAATAAAATCAGGACTAACTGACATGGATTTAATTATTAACCAAGTACATTAAAATGAAGCTGAGATTACTCAATTAAAAATGTACCATAAAACTGATCAGAAAGTTCTCAGAAAAGAAAAAAATAGCTAAGGAATATTTTAAAATCATTTGCCATCATTAGCTGTCATGTTTTGCAAAATAAAATTACTTTGAGATTTCTTAGTTAGGGTTTCTATTACTGTGAAGAGACACCATGACCCAGCAAATCTTATAAAAGAAAGTGTTTAATTGTGGTGGCTCACTTACAGTTCAGAAGCTTAGTTCATTATCATCATGGCAGGAAAAAGGACAGCATGGAGGTAGACAAACATGGTGCTGGAGCTGAGAGTCCTTATATCTTGATCCAAAGGCAACAGGAAGTGAACAGTCTCATTGGTAATAGCTTGAGCATATATAAGACCTCAAGCCTACCTCCACAGTGACACACTTTCTCCAACAAGGCCCCATCTGCTAGTAGTGCTACTCCCTTTGGGGGCCATTTTCTTTAAAATTACCAGAGATGTCATCTTATCCAAATAAGAATATTTCAGAGTAAAAAAGGAAAGAAAAAAAAAGAGGGGAGGGGAGACAGAAAAGAAACTGTTGATAGAAGTACAAATTGGGCCAGCTACTATGAAAGTCACTGTCATAGTCTCTCAAAAATCTAGAAATAGATCTACTATATGACTCAGTTAGTTACACCCTTACTAGTCATATACACAAAGGACTCTATTGCTTATTCCAGAGATATTTGTTCAACTGTGTTCATTCCTCTATTATTAATGTCTAGGAAATAGAAACAACCTAGATGTCCTCCAGCTGATAAATAATGGAATAATGGAATTGTGGTATATAAACATACTTGCCACCAAATTGCTGGGAACATGAGAACGGTTAGAAGGGGCAGAGAGAGGTATAGAAATAGTTTCTCAAAAACATAGTTTAAAATTAAAAATAGAATTTAAATAGTTCTTTTCTAATAGCATTGAGTTTACACTTCAAAATGTAGCAACAGTAATTATGTAGCTCAACACTAAAGAACTTGAGGCCTATTTTAAATTTCTCCAGGCCCTTAATAATCTTCACTATGCCTAACAGCAACTCCCAATGCTCTAAATGCAATCAGAATGCATATGCAATGACCTTGTTAGAGATTCTTGCCCGATGCAGAATAAGTGCGGTGCAAATGTGAGAGATGAAGACTTAAATGAATGGACGTAGGGAAACTAGTTAAGAGAGCCCATGCCTTTGCTGATCACCCTAATACACATTCCTCAGATTAAATGAATAAAATTAGTATAGTTTAGCTATGCAGCTTCTGGGGAATTAGAAATGAATCCATAAATCTGGGAAAAGCACAAAACTCAGTAAGACACGTTGCTGACTACAATTGTGAAATGAGTTCTAATTATAAAGATTGGGGCACTTCTTATTTCACAACCTGCTGGGATATTTTCAAAGTTCTAGACATAAGGGCTGTCAGGAAATCTATGTGGTATTAAGGCTTATAAAAATGTCCATAAACCACCATGGCTAGAAGAGCAAAAATCACAACGAAAGAACACAGGCTTTTTTGCCAGAGACTTCCTTCCATCTTGGGTCCTTTACTTTTAATGTGACACTAATTCATAAGATTCAGTTTCTTTAACTACAAAACCATGATAATAATAATGTCCATCCCATTGGGATGTTGCAAAGATTAAAAGAGACACATGCTTTGAAAGTACTGAATGTAATGTATGTTACTTACAGCTAAGTAAGCAGCTTTTAAGCTCCAGTCAATAGGGCACAGAAACAGATCAAGTCAAATCTGTCTATCATGGAGTGGGTAGAAAATTAATAAATAAGCAATTAATACATTAGATGTTAATGGATGTCCTGGAGAAATAGGAAATCAAAATAAGGAAAGTAGAGTGTGCCATGCTGGGTCTGCTGTGATGTTACAGATACCTAGTACAGCTTGAGAGAGAAGCCAACATTCAGAAGACTTGAGAAACAAGGAGGTGAGGTGGGGGAGCGTTAAGAAGGAGTAAGTTCACACAAAGGACAGAGTCCACTCCTGTGCCTTCAGGCCATGGAATGCTTAAACTCTTGGTCTGTGGAGTAGCTGGGATGCTAGTAAGCCTACAATGCGGAAACAAGTCCAGAGATATCCTGGGGGAAGGCAGGTCATTTTCCAAGGAGAGTAGGTACTCTTCTAAAAAAGGGAATTAATGGAAAGTTTGAGGCAAGTGCATCTGAGAGACAGTTAGCCTATTACTGGGCACTGACTAATTTTCCACTGAAATTTACAACATGGAGACATAAAGATAGGAGCATAGCTGGAGGAAAATGTGGGTTGTACACCACTGTGAATATAGAATGAAAATTTATTAATAACAACACCTACCTCATAGCTTACTTATACTGCTATGGGATAAAGCTCTTATGCACTGCCAAAATTTGTCACTCATATTATTTTAATACAATGCTGATTGACCAGTAGCCAGGCAGGACATACAGGTGGGACTAAGAGAATTCTGGGAAGAGGAAAGGCAGAGTCACCATACAGAGGCAGAGGAAGCAAGAAGAGAATGCCAGGGAAGCCCTGAGCAGATGGGTGGGGCAGGAGAGGAAACTAAGCTGGGACAGATAGGAGTTGGAAGTGCTAGTTTTTCCTCCCAAACCCAGGTGGCTAGGTTTGGGTCCAGCTCTGGCCTGTGCAGGTGCCTAAAAAGCCTCAGGCAAATGACTTTTTCATGAATTCTTACCCCAAACAATGTGCGCCAAATGTAACTTGATGAATAAAAACTCAGAGACAGAAATTGAGGTTCAACCTGAAGACCAGAAAAGCAAAGCAACCAGCCACTGGCTCTTGCCTCTACTTCATTCTGAAAATGGTAATTCTGCCCCCATGAATCCTCAGAATAAGACTGCACCTGAAACCTGTCTCTCCTGTTTTATATTCCTCTCTAGTGCTGGGATTAATGGCATGTACTATTACTGCCCAGTTTCTATGGCAAACTAGTATGTCTTCTGGAATTAAAGGTGTGTGCCACCACTGCCTTGTCTGTATGGCTGATCAGTGTGGCTGTTTTAGTTACTGATCTGCAGGCAAGCTTTATTAATTAAAATACAAATGAAATATCACTACATTATACCTAAGGTTTGCAATATTTATTTATACTATTAATATATAAAATATAATAATCTGTGGCTGATTTTCAAGTACTAAGAGTATTATGTGTAAAGTATTAAGAAAATTAGCAGCAGAAACAGCAGCTCACAGACTTATGGGTACCTTCAAAGGTTCACATAAGGTTTGCTAATACAAGGATTAAATATCTCAGTTTAAATTTAAGAATGTATTTATAGGTTTCACATGAAGAACAGAACTGATGTGCTCATATGATTAATTTTGTTATCAACATCAATGACTTGGGCAGAGGAAAGATTAAGGGACAATGAGAACAGAGATGTGCATTATCTCCTGCCTTATGTTCCCGGTGCATTTTACCAGGATATTTTTCATATTTATCGATATGAAAGTTTTGATTTGTAAATCAATAAAATGTCTTTTTTTTTTGGTTTCCCAAGAGAAATGACTTTTTGAGAGTTCACATGTTGGCTTTTTTGGGAGGAAGGGAATATTAACGTTCTTCTGGAGCCCATAACATTTCAGGTGTTAGCCCAATGGACTGGTCAACCATGAGCCAAATACACAATCTCATACGCCAGCTGCTACTCGCTGCTTTGCACTGCTACTTCCCAAATGCTCTTCCTAATGTTCACAGAAACTCTGTTGCAGTTTGTTTTCCTAAATAAAAGAAGGAAAATTTGCTGCTTCAGAGAATGAATGACTTGTCTAGTGCCTCCAATATAGAAAGAGAAACCACTAACACTGAAATCCAGGATTGAGTTTTCCAGAGTCTTTTCTGCATGCTGTGTCTATAACCAGTTCCATGCAACTAAAAAGGTCCTTTGTGTGCTCTCTGTTTGTATATTGTTCCCGTCATATTCCACCATGATTATAGACAAATACTGAACTACACTATCTTCTGGTAAATATCCTACCTACCTGAGCCTTCCTATTGAGCCATAATGATTGTGGGTCCAAAAAGTTATAAATATTAGCACTTTCAATATACTACACCTTGCATGAACTACTCTGAATTTTTTCTTTCTTGCATAATTGCATCATGGGAAAATGTAGATGTTAAGTGTTAACAAGCATCACATTACTTGTGACAATAGAAGACATTTTTTGATATCTTTGGTGACAATGGAAGGCATAGTGAAGTGGGAAGCAGATCTGGGGGAGTCCTTATGGGTTTATAAAAGTTAAATGACAGAACCCTTTATAATCCTGCCAAGATGTAAATCCTTCAATCTATTAAGGACTAAAAGCTTCGTCTGTATAAAATTGACTGAATATATCAGTCTTTAATTGGCAAGAGAATGGTAATGGAAAGGAGATGTGGCTTAATTGGAGTTTTATCCCTAAAAGACAATGGAGCAGTGTCTTTGAAATTATTTGTAGCTATTAATCATGTGATCATCTGTTATTTTCTTTATATATTGTATAAGGAACCACTCTGTACCTTAAATGCTGTGTTTAAAAATATAATTCCATGCAAATAAAATAGTAATAAGTATTAAATATTTAACTTTTAACTTAAAAGAAAATAAATAAATAAAAACCAACAAGCACTATGGTACCTGCCTTTAATCCCATTGCTTATGTGGCAAATCTTTGTGGGACTGAGACCAGCCTAGTATCATAGTATGTTGGAGTCTCACCGGGGCTGCATAGTGAGAACCTGTTTCAAAGAAAATAAAGCAAGCATCACAATTTAAGCAAGAAATATGTTACAATGTATTTCTATGGCTGTTGGATATTATATATTCATAAAACTATAATTATTTTAATTGTACAAATTATTTCTCATTATTCCCATTTTTTCTTTTTATCGTGTATACATTTCTAGATTGCAGAAATCTTTGCTTTTTAATTAAAAATTAATGTTGAGCTATAAAGTTACTGATTTTCACAATTGCTTCTGAAATATGTATTGTAGTATAATCATGTTGCATTATATCACCAAATACATATAGTTATGGTTGTTTGAGTTTCTCTTAGAATTAGAGATCATGTAAGATTAAATTAAAATTATTTTAATTTACATTGAATTAAAAATGTATCTGAGAGAAGCTATGCAATAAGACTAATTACTAATTTTCTAACATAGCTGTGGATATAAGTAAAATGGGTTTATTCACGGTCTTACGAAACTTTCAAAGACAAGTTAATGCCAATATCTCTCAAATTATTCCACAAAATGGAAACAGAAGGAATATTGCCCAATTTGTTTTATGAGACCACAGTTACCTGAATCGTGTAGTGTGATCCTAATTGGTCTTAGTAATAAAAACCAAGTGTAAAAGCTGACAAATCAGAGAATCAACAGAGGAGTCATAGTCAGTGCTCACCTCTACAAATTCTCTGACCGAAATGCATAGAGATGCTATCTAAGTCCAGCCGTAGTACTTCCTCTCTCTGCCCCACCTTATCAATTCCTGTATATTGTCTGTCCAAACCTCCAGACCTCAATGGTGAACTAGTGGCTAACCCCACTCTCTTATCTCCAGGCAAACTTTATTTGTCAGAACAGAAACAAAATATCACGTTTTCTCCTTTTGTCTAAATAAAGAGAGAAGGTTTTAACTAAGGTAGAAAAATTGTATACAAGAAGTATAATAACTATACACAACTGTATACAGTCAATAATTATATTGACAATGTCTAGTCCATTAGCATTTTACAAATTCAGAGAAAATAGTCCATTATCTATCCTAATTTGTTGAGTTCAAAGGGTTGTACTTAATTCAATTTTTATCCTAATTTGCCTTACCAACCCAAAGCTATCTTTTGATGTCTCTCAACCCTATACACTTTACACCTCTTTAGTGAGCTTTTTTTTCTGGGTCTCATAAACAAGAAAAACTATAATTATAACTATCTATTCTTCAACTCTATTAGAGATCTAGAAGGAAATAATATTACGCTAGTAAACAGTAATGGAAGCAAGTGGCTTCCAAAAAAAAAAAAAATGTGAGAAACGGCAGAAACAGCTGGCTGCTTGTACAGTTATCCATGGTTCCTCTGCAATGTTTTGGAATTCTTTTTTTGGCCTATAAGCCTAGAATATATGGCAGAATTTTCTGTGAAGCAGGATATTCTGAAGGGCTGTCCTACTTTGTCTTGGCAAGTTCAGCAGTCACTTTCTTTTTGTGTTCTGCTTGTACAATTTTGACAGCATACTGTCAGTATTCAAGGCAAGGACAGTTTCTTGCCCAGTGACTAACTTTTGCCACTATAGTAGGAGGCAAGGGGGCCTGCTTTTCATCCCAGCCACCCAGCTAGCTTATATTTGAAATAATTACACAGAAACTGTATTTATTTAATTACTGCCTCGCCCATTATTTTTAGTCTCTTATTGGCTAACTCTCACATCTTGATTAACCCATTTCCATTAATGTGTATCACCACTTGACTATGTCTTACCAACATGAGTCTAAGCAGCATCCGTCTTGGCCAGGAGAATCATGGCGTTTGTCACACTGCCTTTTCTCCCCCAGCATTCCTTTCTGTCTACTAAGCCCACCTAAGGGCTGCCCTATCAAAAGGCCAAGGCAGTCTCTTCATTTAACCAATGAAAGCAACAGAAATACAGAAGGACCTCCTACACCATGCCACAAAAATAAATAAATAAATAAACTCCATAAGGAGTTTCTTCTATGTCTATCATCTTCTCTGAAGTAGATTGTTGCTTCCAGGAGGAGACATGTCTCAATGTCATTAAGAAAAGAACTTTATATTATTAAGACATCTTAAATGTCATATGCTGTAGATCTCTGAAAGTGTTTGAAGACCACCTGTCTTTAGATATATATCTAAAATATATATTTGTTTGGCCTTGAAAATGCACCTAACATGACCACAAATTTGATTGTAAGAGGTGACTAGCTAGTAACCTGAATTTCTTTGTTGTTGCAGAAGGGAGGCCACTAGTTGGTTCCTGGCCACTCAGCTAGCTGAGACCTGAAATAATCACACAGAAAGTGTATTAATTAAATCACTGCTTGTCCCATTAGCTCTAGCTTCTTATTGGCTAACTCGTATATTAATTTAACCCATTTCTATTAATCTGTGTATCACCACATAGCTGTGGCTTACCAGGTAAAGTTCCCAGCATCTGTCTCTGGAAGCTCAATCCATGGCTTCTCTCTGACTCTGTCCTTCTTTCTCCCAGCATTCTCTTTAGTTTTCCCCACCTAGCTCTGTTCCCCTATAGTTCTGCTATAGGCCCAAAGCAGTTTTTTTATTTATTAATTGTAATCACAGCATACAGAGAGAAATTCCACATCACTTTATTATCCTAAATAGTTTGTAATAATAACTTTCAGGAACTAGAAATTTGTATTACATTGTTCAATGAGCTGTATAGGTACAATACCTTGAAAGGAGTAGAAATGTATAGCCAGTTCGTCCTAACAAAAATCATCTCAAATGTGTATCAATATATAAACATCCATATCAATATAAAATATTTAAGAGTAGTAGTTGCCTTTTTGGTTTAAACATAGACTCAATAATCTGCCCTTTTATATATTTTATATTCCCTTTTTATTTTTATAACAAGATCGCTGAATCCTTTGTTCAGATTTTTTTCCTGACTGTTATCAATAAAAACTTATAACTAACCCCCTAAACACTGACAAATATCCATAACCCATTGATTAACAAAAGCCACCCACACCACCTCTTGGGAATGAGGACATCATATTCTTGAAATTACTTCCTGATGTTTGGTGGTGATGGCATCTTTAGGGTACACTGAGAAAAATGAGTTAATTGTAAAGTACAGGGAGAACTAGCTTTGTCATTTGTTGTATAGACTCTGCATAATGGGAAAATGCAGGGTTTATCTTAAGTCCTGGCTAGAGTACTCTGTGAGGTTGGAGCATTTACAATATGCAGAAAGAGTTGTTTTGCATATTGACACTGCTGAATTTATATCAGATGATACAGAATTGACTTCATTATTTATTCAGGTATAAGATATAATCAGGAATAGACATCATTCCATATACATAACACACATCTGATCCCATATGAATCTGCCAGGTCCTCTAGTACAAAGTAATGAAGGAATTAATCAATTATTGACTGAAAATGTGCATAAGGCCTCAGAATTTTATTAAAAAGTCTTGTGAATAGCAAAGGTTTTAAAAAGGACTTTTTCATTATAAGGCAACATGTCAAGGAGAGTATAGGAAATGTCTACTTGTTCTTTATAGAACCAAACAGAACTACCTGCAGGAAGTAACCCAACAGGTACTGAAAGGAATTAAATCTGGCAGATGGATGTGTTTTATTTTGTAGAATTTGGAAAACTAAAATATGTATGCCATACCATTGACACCTACTTAGGTTTTCAATGGGCAATTGTCTTGCATTTGGAAAAAGCTGATTTGATAAACACATATTTGCTAGAAGTTATGGCCATCTTGGGTATACCTGCACAAATAAAGACAATGCTCCAGCATATATCTAAGAGAAAATGAAACAGCTTTTTACTTATTATAATGTAAGCATATTACAGGTATACTACACAATCCTACAGGATAGGCAGTTAACAGAAAGATCAAATTAAAATTTAAAGGATATATTAAATAAACAGAAATGGATGATAAATACCCCCAGAAACAGATTGCATACTGCTTTATTAGCTTAGAATTTTCTTAATGCTAATGAAAAAGAAACAAGTGTGTGGAGACATTAGATAGTAGAAAAAAACTACTTAATTAAATCAGCTGATATACTTTAAAAATATACTGACCTCAGAATGGAAATCAGGATATGTGTTATGTTAGGGAAGGGGTTTTGCATTTGTTTCCACAGGAGAATAAAATTGATAAAAATTCAATTTGAAGAAGACATACCTCTTAACTGTAAGAAATGATAGTTCATCAAACATCATGGCCCTTTAATCTGAACTAACATATAAAACTAACAAATGCTTTTCATTTGATCAGATATAATTTGCCAAAAGGGATCCCCTCTAAAATTAGGGTTAGGGAAAGGTTTTGTTTCTGTCTTTTCAGGAGAATAAATCTAACCAGTTAAGGAATCTAAAGACTGCTGGACAAATGAGAGTTCTGAAGAAAAAGAACAAATGATCCAGAAAAAAATGTCTCAAGAAAAGAGTAAATTGGCCTATGGGTGTATCACATTTCCAACAGGGTAAAATTTTATAAGTCTTCCCAAATGTTTGTTTCTGCTGTTCTCTACAGACATATAATGCAAATGGTCTGTTTGTAGTCCCAGTCCAATTAAAGATTAAAGGTGGCTTTAGAGTTGGACTGTGGTTCTCCTTCTCTACATACAAGCATGTTGTTAAAAGAAAAATTAAGAGTTTCTGTCTCATATCAGTAGAGCCACTTGGTATGACACAGAAGGAAAATAAATATCTAGGGACTAAGGTTATCAAAACTCTGCTTTCCAAAATTTTCCTTCTCACTATATTTTTGTTTCTATGGTACCTTTCTTTGAATATATGTCTATCAAAATTCAAATGTTCCATTTTGAAATGAATAATCTTTAGGCTTTCCACAGTGAACAATAAATTTTCCCTCAGTAATCCCTGAAGTCTCCAGGAAGAAGATGTGTCCCCACAACAGTGACTCCACCTGGTTTATTTGATGTCATTCAGCCGATAGCACCATTGAAAGATAAGTTTTGCACTACAAACTGCTCAGGACAATTTTGAGATGGCTAACTGGTTGCCAGGCAGCCAGCTATTTCTGTCATTACTCATTTTTTAGAAGTGGTTTGATTATACTTTCTGCTTGCTCAGTTAATATATTCCCTTCTTGGGTCTATGAGGGATTTAAGACTAGATAATTATAGTTTTCCTTGTTTATCAGATGCAGATAGCAAGTTTTGATAGAAAGTAAATTAGGTACAAGACGTTGGACACTCCAAGATGGGATAGATATGGAGTATTTTCTCTGAATTTGTCAAATGTAAATAGACTAGACATTGTTGATGTACTTGTTGCTTGTATGTATTGCATATAGTGATTGTACTTACTATATATATTGTTTCTTGTATTGGTTAAAGTCTTCATTTTTTTAAACAAAAAGGGGAAGTACAGTGATATTTTATTTATGTTTTAGTAAATAAAGCTTGCCTAAAGATCATAATGGCAAAGTGAAGCCACTATAGTTCAGGTAGTGATGGCACACATCTTTAAACTCAGGATTTGGGAGACAGAGGTAGATGGACCTCTGTGAGTTCAAGGCCACCAAGATCAATGCAGAAACAAATCCAGCTGCTGGTGGCTTACTCCCTTAATCCCTGTACTAGAGAGTCACATGGCTTTAATTCCAGCACTAGAGGGAATATATTTGAAGGAGAGAGATAGACTTAGTTTGTTTATTCTGCTTAGTCTGTGGTCACCCAGGCTTGGTAGAGGTAAGACTTCTCTAGTGGCTTGGCTTCTTTGATTTTATGGTTTTTGAACTGAACCCCAATATCTGCCTCTGAGTTTTTATTATTCATGCTGCAAAATATTATTGCAACTTTTTCTGTTATACTTGCTTTACAAATCAAGGAACCAATGTCACAATTCTGCCCACACTAAAAGATCTTGTACCTGTTACTCTTCTTCCTATTGTTTGTAATCAACTCCTAACAAAATAACAACAGTAAGAGAATTCATTTTGGTTTATGGTTCCAAGATATGGTTCAATTGTGGCTTGTACAGCTTTTTCAAGGCCTGGTATCAGGAGTTTGAGGCCGTTGATTTCCTTATGTTCATAGACAGGAGACAGAAGGAGATGAACGCTGGTGCTCAGGTCAATTTCTCTATGTTCTCTCTAATTTTAGTCAGATACCAAGCCACAGAATGATGTCACCTAAATTTAGGGTTGGTCTTTCCTCCTCAGTGAACTCACTCTAGACATAAATTTTGCCATCATTTTCTTTTTTTTGTATTAATTATACTCTTTGTTCTTCCATTTATTTTGCAGTTCAAAAATCACAAACACATAAGACAGATACTGTTTCAGTTCCGCCAACGATTCCTTCATTAAGACTACTTTGCTCCTATTTTTGTTAGGTAGGCTTAAACCTCTTTCAAATTTTCTTGTCTACATATAAAGTGAGTCCAATTATTATTTTTTTAAATATGTACCTGGGGCTTCTACTTACACCTTAGCACATTCTGGATACACAATGTGGTCTGTGTTAAAAATCCAGTTTTATCTGGTCTGAGAAGCCACAAGGTAGTAAGACACAGTGATTCTCTCTCTATTACTGGCTCCAGCAAAAACAATGAAGATAATGTTTGAAGTATACATATCAGCAATAGAGACAGATACATGTGGAGTGCTTTGGAAGGCAAATGACCAGGTGAGTATTATTCAAAAGGAATAACATCTTACAACATTACAGGAAACTGGCTATGAAAAACAAACTCTGCAAATAAAAAGTTAATCAGAAATTGTATAAAATCATAGAGTTAGGGTTGTAGAGAAATTTAGGGGTGATGAGTAATTGTTGGTCTTGCAGGAGATCAAACTTTGGTTGCCAGCATAGCCACTCACAACCATCTGTGACTCCAGTTCCAGGGGGTCTGACACTCTCTTCTGATCTCTGCAGCACCAGGCATACAAGTGTGGCACAGACTTACATGTAAGCAAAATATTCACGCACATAAAACATAGGAAAATCAAAAATTATTAAATAAATTTGGCTTACTGTTCCAAAAGGCTAGATAGAGTTTATAGATAGAGTGGGAGGGAAGTAGTTGGGTGGTGAGAGGAGAAGGAAGCTGGCTAATGACATCTTTATCCACACACAGGAAGCAAGAGACAATGAGAGGGAGCAGACTGAGGCTATAAACCCCCAACACCTAGTAGCAGTGACAAATTCTACCAGCAAGACTGTACCTTCTGAAGCCCATATAATCTCCCTAAAAAGCACATCAAATGGGAACTAAGTGCTTAAATACACAAGCCTTCAGGGTGTTTTTCATTTAAACCACACAGCATGAGATACAATGGTTAGATTTTATTCATTTACATCTGTAAATATTTTCTCCACCTCATTTATTGAAAAGAATATCATTTCCCCACTGTCCATGGTTGATTTCTTGTTGAAAACCACTTGACCAATGTTAAGATTCTCGTTAGCTCATTTTTTGGGCATGATTCCACTCCCCTGGTTGATCAGCCTATTTTTGTACAAGAATCATGCTGTTTTATTACTACCTCTTTGTAGTGCATTTTAAAATCACATGGTATACTGCATGTGGCTTTGATCTCAAGACTCCCATTGTTACTTCTGAATTTTCTGGTTCAATTCTGAATTTCCGGATTGTTTTTTACATTTTATATGAAGACTTACTTGGGTATTTATAGAGATATTGCAGGGGTGACTTGTGAATCATTTTGGATAGCAGAAATTTTGACAATATTCATTCTCATCTATGAACAAATGGTACATTTCCACTTATTAGTGTTTTCTGTAACTTATTTATTAACTTCTTATGACTTTTAGCACCTGAAAATTTTGGATATCATATTTACAGAAATATTTTGTCATATAACGATGCTTTTTTAAAAAATCACATATAACGTCTTGATAGGGGAAGTAAGAAATAAAGATTTTCTCTACCTCTTTCTCTAATTCCATTTCTTAGATAAAACAAGTATGTTATGTTAGTAATATATCTGTCTAGATATTTTTCTATTCTGTCTTTAAATATATTTTAGTATAAAATATGTTTATATGGGACAACTGCAAGCATATTTGAAAATTTGTATTAATGCTGTGATTTCAATGTTTAATTATATTTAATATTTAATAATTTTTCATCTCTCTTTTTTAGAATAGATAAATAGTTTTATTGATGGAAGAATGAGTTTGATTATGCCTGGAACTATGGCTTGGGCAAACTAAAACTCTGTGTGTCTTATAAAAAAAGAAGAACATCTTAAAAACCATAATTTTTATAAATAAAGGATGTGCTTATGTAAAGAACACAAGTTTATAATCACTCCAATGCACTTGGTCACAGGCATTCAATAAACACTCATCTGTCTAGTTAGTGCCAGGACAATGAGCAGAAAGAAGGCCGAGTACCAAGACTTATGCCCATGAAGTTAAACTAAGTGCATGAAGTTAACTATTAAAATAAACTGTATAAAAGCAAAGGCGCATAAAGTATGCTCTTCTGTAGCCTAGAAAAAAGTTGCCTATTAACAGGTAAGTGGGCATTTGAGTACTTGAATTGACAGTCCAAATTCCTTTATTCGAAGAGGTTGGATCCTAAGAAACATTTCTAATATTGTATTTACAGAACAGAGAGAAGATAATTATCCTTTGCTATTATTTTAGCAAATAGATAAAGATACTTGATGCTCAGTGCAGTTCTCCTTTTAAAATGCATGCATGTTGACGTGTGTAGTAATGTGCTGCATGTTAGTGGTGATAAATTGTGAAAAATGTATCATTAAGTGATTTTACTACTACTGGATGTAACAGTATAGTTACATAAATCAGGATGGCTAGGAGGTTACTAAGAGCTATAACCTTACGGCTCATCAGTGTTTGGTCTGTCATTGGAAGAATTTTATGAAATAGTATGATGCAAGCATGCTTTTAGCAAAATGCATATCCATCAACTATTATGATTAAAATACAGCAAATCTCTCTCTAGATACCTAAAAAAGTCCCTTTCTGAGCACTACTTTTCATTCTTCCCTTTACAATTTTAATTAACATGTAACATCATAAGCTCCCAGAACCCCGTGATTATAATGTATTGCAGAAACATAAATCTTGAGAAGGAACATCAGCAGTTCAAAGAGTGTGTACATTCATTTAAAGTACTAGAATCATATAATATTTTATGAATTATGATGATAAAATTTAAATCCTGAAAAGCACTTCTCAATATTATCAAGTCTTTTCTCTAGCTTCTTAATCAATTGTCTGAGAAAAGCAGTTTCAAAACTGTTATGAAATGTAGAATTTTACCACTCCTTGTAAGAGTTCAGCTTGTATTTGTAAAGCTGAAGGACTCAATCTAAAAGACAGTAGAATGAATATAAATAAGTATAAATTTGTTGGGAAAAATAAATCAAGTGACTTTGAAAAGTTCCCATATAGCTAGTTTTATTTATTTATCTTTGATAGAAAAAGGAAATTGTGTTATAAAAATGGTTCAGTAGTGAAGAGACTACACTGCTCTTGAATAGGACCTAAGTTCAGTTCTCAGCATTTACATCCAGTGGCTAGCAACTACCTGTGGCCTCCAACTTTTTTGGCTTTCAAACTCATATACACTTACCTACACATACCATACGTAGAATTTAAAATAGTAAAGGGAATGCTTCTAAAAAAGGAAACTCAATTACCAAACATTTATGCATAGTCTTTCAAGTCACCAATTTTATATACTATATTGAGGGATTCCTACTTTAGTAAAAGACATGATTCTTTAGTAATTGATAACACTAAATCCAAAATCATTTATAATACTTGTTTTTGTACTCACTTGCACACCCATGTACACCTCTCTATCAGTTAATATGATATAATCTGAATATAATTTATAAGGTACTGAAGATCCTTAAAATAGCATTCCCTTCTGCAATAGAAAACCATCTGTTTCCACGTTCTTTCCGACCTACCCTTGGAATCACCTTTAGTCACTGTTTTCTGAGCTAGGCATCCACCGTGGACCAGTTTTCTTTTGTCATTTAGCTCTCTTGTTGCAGATCATTGTTGCTTCCTTCTGTACTTTTTCTTACCATTTGTTAGTAATACTTAGTTTGAACCACTTTTTCCCAACTGTCTTGTCACTCTTGACCTCCCATCCTGCACCATGAAAGCTCATTCCCTTCTCTACGAATCTATAATACTCTGCTAATGGGACTCGTCAGTCAGGTTAAGGATTACTTTTCACAAAATACCACCAATAAAATACTGCACTAATCTGCTGAAATGGGTAGCATGGAAACTTATCTTGGCTATTAATGGTTTCTCTACTTTGAGTTTCACAAAACTTGACCCAATATGAGTCCCAAAATATAAAGCAGAGTATAAACAAGGGAATTAATATGTTTGAGTACAGTGGTTTTATTTTATTTTTATTTTTATCTTTGCCTGACAAGGAGATATTTCATATTCAATTACAACTTTAAGCCTAAAATCAACTCTGTTTTTCTGGATTACTTTATAGATGGTTTCTCAAACTAGGAAACTGAAGTTACAGGCGTAACATGCTTTATTTACTCAGTAATGACATGGCAATTAAAAACATTTGAGAGAGAGAGACATTTGCAAACTGATGGAATAGAATACTGTAGATTTTCTTTTCCTCATCTGCGTTCTGATGAAACTGCAATGCACAGATTAAGCCATTTCGTGAGAAAGCTTGCATCTAGTTTATGGGATCCTGCTATCCTGGAATGCAAAAGTACCCATGCTGAAACTGGTAGAAATAACTGAGACAGGTTCCCCACATAGTCACTGCCATTTCAGTGTCCTGTGATCAGGAAAGAATTCCAAACTCATGAATCCTGAACTCTGAACTCACACAGACTGCCACGAACTAAGAGTAGTTTAGATAGGGGACAAAGTATGGGGAAGCACTCATGATGTTTAGCTGTTATTCTGCTCTTTAGCTGTTAGTCCCCTCTGGAGACTGCAAATTTTGTCCAACACAGACACAAAACCAGAGGGGGGGGGGAGAAAGAAAGTAAGAAAATAGGATCTAAGAATAAATATCAAAGGGACTCAATAGCTGACTATATCACGATGAAACAAGGATCAGCAAGCCCTGACAGGTCACGAAATATTAACCAATCAAACTTGTAGAAATAATACAATGGAAACAGATGAAAAAATGCTTAACATGCCTGAAGAAGCCCAAGTATAGTCACACAAGGAGAGTTTGAGAAACATAAGAAGCAGGACCAGAAAACTCACTGAAATGGATAGTGATAGAAAATTTTAGAAATTTGGGTGAGGACATAGACATTCAGATTCAGGTCCAGGAAGCTTGAGCAAATATCTTTTGCTCAAGCCTCAAATATGACACCTAGGAACTACAAAAATCTTATTACCATATCCCAGCTTGAATTAGATTCTCCAATTTTAAAAACTGGACCCTGACATTATAAAGATCTCCAGAATTTTGTGCAGGGTAACGAATGCTGGAGAAATGGTCATAGCTCTCAATATATCAGCCATTTATTAAGCCCATACTCTTGAAATTATATCAGGCTTCCTTCTTGTAAATTCCAAAAGAGAATTTCATATTCTAAATTTTGACTCATAGTTTTGCGAAGTATCAGAGTTTTTATTTTTGTATTTCTATTGCTTTGTTTAAACCTTAGAATAACTAATAACTAATGAGAGTTGAGTTATTATATTATCATCTTACAAACACAAAAATTACATCTTGGTTTAAAAAAATAGCTCCAAAATGCCACTGAGTTCATTTTGTTGGTCATCTACTCCTGGACATGGGAATTATCCTTGAGTGGTTTGTGTACCCAGTGAGACTCCAACGGAGAAAACTAATTTTTCCTCTGTGAGCAGTTATCAATTGGAGATAGCTTCATGGTTAGGGATGGGGGCATCTGTCTACAGCCATTCTCAACACTGGGACCCCATCTGGCTTTGACATGTGAAAGTCTGTATGCTGCCACAGTCTCTGTGAGTTCATATGTGCTTGGGTCCTGTTGTGTTTAAAAGGCCTTGTTTCCTTGGTATATATCAGAGATTTTAAAAGGCTGAAATCTATAATAAAATTAGAAAAGAAAAGCCTTTTTTCTTACTACTCCCTGCCTTTCAACACTCTTGTTGCTTTCAAAACCAATGAAAAAAGGTTCTCATGAGGAAAAAGTGATGGTGGATGAGAATAAGAATTCAGGCTTTTGTGTGTAAAGAGGATTCCTCAGTAACCCAGATCTTCACATTTCCCCACCTGCGTTCATTATGTACAAGTTAAAATGAATGCAGGATAGAGCTGAACAAATACAATTCTCTTACAAATTCCTCCAATCCCCAAGACAGTAAATAAAAAAAAACAATCAGAGGTTGCAACATTGCCACAAGACTAATGTCCTACGAAAGGAAGAGCAAAGTTTAATCCAAATGATTAAAATCTGCTCATGTCACCAGTGCAAAGCCATTGAGCACTCATTCAAGCTTGATTCTTACTGAGCGCTCTCACATTTGGTCTCTTCATTACCTACTTTACTCAATTCTCCAGTGTCCTGTCATCTACTTAACCAAGGTCTGCAGGCACTAATGAAATTATTTCCTCTGTTTGTGTCTTGGTTTCCTCTTTAACTGCTGTAATCTTGCCTTCTTATTTAAAATAAGTGTGACTTTCTAGTTATGTAAGGAGAGATCTAAGTTAATTTTAACAAAACTGAAATTGTAGGCGATGTGGTTAAATAATGGCAGTATCTTAAGAAGAGGGGATTACACTCCACATTTAAGAACATACAAAACAAGGAATAATGGTAATAAAAAATATCTTGGCACTTTCTTTATGATATTAAAATAAATATCATATGAAGATTTATTTATTCTTCTTTTTAATTTATTCACTTTTATTTCCACAGAATCATGCTCAGAATCTGTGTTTTACATTTTACTAATATGTGTCCATTTCTTCTAGCCTCATTAGAAACCTAAACCACAACTAGGCTAATAACCCAGCAACTATCTGCTGTTCCAACTTTAAGTTATTCAATAGCTATCACATTAATTGTGTCTATCCATTAAATTATTCCCATGAGTCCCATAGACATTCTTTGAGATTAAGCATTCATTTTGTATTTATGTATATTTCATTCTAACACACTGCATTAAGAAAAGCAGTCATAAAGACTGGCTTTGATGATAAATAACATAATATTCCCAGTCCTTTTATGCTTGCTTAGGCATGCTCATTTTCATAATGTGATGGGTTTTAGAATAGGAAAACTGCTTAGCCAAAATGTCAAATTTCTGCTAACTCTGACACTGACTACATTGTTTCCTAGGCAAAGAACTCTGCCTTAAAACTCTAGCAAGGTACACAAAACAAAACAAAAACCCAAGTATAAGAATTGGTCTTCTTCATTTATTTACAGTATAAAAGAAAATTACAAATAAAATGATCAATTGACTTTATTGTTTTGAGCATTTGAAACATGACACTGCCTTCATATTTGACACTGGCAAAACATGAACATAAACTATATTATAAAACAATTTTTAAATAGATATAATCTGTCATATCTTGTTTGTACAGATACTTGTTTTTTTAGTTTTGTGTTTGTTTGTCTTTTAGATGCATGGGCTCTTAGGTGCATAAATTTTGCTTACTTGGGGTGAAAGTTGAAGTTTTCATTCATTTATCCAGGAGTCACTCCACTCTTAACAAATACCAATCATTTTTCTAAGCTCAAAGAACGCGGTGACAAACTTGAAGACAGGACAGTGACATAAGTGATCATTGGGAATTTGGGGAGATGAACTGAGCTCAAATTGTTTGCAGTGTAGTAAGAACAATTTTCTATACCCATAGGATGAGATGTTTAAAAGTTGAAATGGAATCTGAGCAAAGCAGCTTAGCAAAGCTATCTAATGGGAGAAACTCTAAGCATCTCTATTGCTTTTGGCCTCAAAGTTGCCAATGGTAAGTTGAAAAACCACATTCAATTGGACAATAAGATCAGAAAGCAGCATGATATGACTAGTGAGTAGAAGGTGGGGAGGGAGACAAAAAGTAAAGACTGCCTTTGCAAAAATTTGGATGTAAAAATAGATAAAAATTTTTAAAAAGATTTTTTTGCTGGTTTGATAATATGAGCTTGTTGAGTATCATTTTAGATTGATAAGGAAATACTAATATATTTTTTAAAAAGTAAAGATAAATAAATTCTTAACTATAAAATTCCTAAGAATAAAAAACATTATGAGATAAATAAATTTTTAGAAAGTAAATTTTTTGTTTACGTTTATTAGACATAAAAAGAGTGAAATATGGATGGATTTTGTTTACTGAAATTAGATAAAACATTCAAATATGTGTATGCAGAAAGACAGTTAAGGAACTAAATAGCTCATTTCCTACTTGAAAAATGAACAAATTTGTCTTGGAAGATAACAGGTTAGACAGTATAATTTAGATAGGACAGGTAGGGATCTACTGACTAGAGAGATCACCTGGTAACCTAAGAACCCAAGTAATCTGAAATTCTAATGAATGAGTCACTGTAGCACTAACTTACTGTCATCATAAGTAACTTCTACAATGCATCTGATGGGGCAGTGGTTGCTTCGTAGAATATGTAGTTAGAACACACTTTTAGTTTAAAGACTTGGGCATATGATGGATGATGTGATACTAGAAATATGGGTGGAAGAGAAACACATAACACAATGAAGAAAGGAATACTCCAAAGAACAAAACCCCCAACACTAATGATTTTGACCAAGTTAGTGATGAAATTAAAAAAAAAATTAGCTCACATTGAGAGTCTAATATATTGGGATAAAGTATTTTGTAAGTTAGTGACAGAACTATGTATATAGTATGGAGGAAACTATGTTATTTTAAAAATTCATATACTAAAATTATAGCCCCTCAAATCATGAGATGACTATATTGAGGATGAATGTTTTGAAATGGTAATTAAGTTTCACTTAATTTACTGTGCCCTAATTCCATAGGACTGCTCTCATCATAAGATTTGGACATAGACATGCACAACTGAAGACCAAGTAAAGTAGGGGAAAGATGGCCACTTATAAGGAAAGAAGAAGCCAATTCTGTGAGTATATTGATCTATAACTTGTAGCCTGTAGAATGAGGCTAAAATTAATTTTTGATGCTTTAGTTACCCAGCTAATAGTATGTGTTGGAAGCCCTAGCAAACTGATGCAATCAGTAGTAAGACCCTGATGACAACAATGAGGAATCACTGGAAAGTGACTTTTATCATATAGACAATGAGCAATATTCATAAGCAGGGAGGCTGTAACAAGGAAAGTATCATGCACAGAGTTAAAATTGTTGCAGGCTAAGTGAATGCAACTGAGATGATAAAGAACAACTTGACATTATAAATTAAAATAAATAATATTTTAAAATATTGGTTGGATACAATAACTATGAACCTATGTGCATTTTTCATCTTTTTATATTTAAGGGGAGAGTCACAATATGATGAAATGGTGTTTGCATTGTTGGCATGCCCCCGGGCTCCTTGGAAGGATGTGTCAAGGAAACAAGAGGTCGGCTATATTAAGTACACCCAGCACAGTATCACAGTGGAATTGCTCATTACTTGGAGTGCTCGCAGACCATGGAGCTTTCTGAAAGGTCATATACCATAAATTTGATGTCAAAATTTATGGCCCCCAAAACCTTGATCGTGTTAACACCATTCCATTTTGTCTGTGCTTCATTTTAATCATGATAAATTTTCTTAAGATGTATACCTTTTATGTCAGGTACAAATACCCTAAGCTATGATTAATGGTTGGCAGTAAATTATATTTTTCCATACACAGGGAAACAATCATAAGTCAAACAAGCAATCAAATCAACATTCACAAGAGTTGCTTTCTCAAGGAATCAGCATAAAGGAAAATACTGAAAAGCTGGTAAGGTTACATGGAAGAATTAGAAAATAGCTTTCGTGGCCTATGTTTCATGGCTTTAAGACTGTACTCCTGGGAGATGGTGAAATGGCTCAGTGGGTAAATGAGCTTGCCACCAAGCCTAATGTCAGTCTCTGGAACCCACATGGTGAACGAAGAGAACCTACCCCCAAATGGTCTCCTCTGACCTACAGACACACCATAACACATATGCACTTGAAAACACACACACACACACACACACACACACACACACACACACACACACACACAGGATTTTACTGCTAGCATCTTACATGCAGTCTGAAACTAAGAACTTTGTAAGAGATTCATAGTGCACCCTCTGTAAATAAGAGTTAAGGGCATTGGGAACTCTTGAAACTTGCACAGAAATCTTCATTTAGCATCTCATCCCAGTATTACAGTGATTATGCCCAATCAATGGTCGACATCCTAATAATTCCAACAATTGACATTACTAATAAGGAGCAAGAAAATTTCAGGTAGTTTTCCTTTCTAACTTTGACTCAAACATAGACAAATTAAGGCTAAATGAGAATATTGTGGAAGCAGATGTTGCAAGAATTTGCATTTTGTCATGGTATTTCAGTGTTTGAAGATACATAGAAAAGCCTTTAGGTCTCATTTCTTGCTGGCAGGTCAAATAAACTCTCTGAGATCACTGTTTAACAAACATTATCATATATCAGATTTGCTTTGAGAAATGATGAAAATGGATGTAGGGACTTAACCCTAATGTTTTTCTGTTTGACGGGTCTGGAATTGTCTGGGAGAAGTGGCATCCTACTATTTCCCAGACAGGGTGATGATATTGGTCTGAAATCATACTTGGAGAATCATTGTGATAAATAATGCTATAATCTTTGAACACATCCTGTAGTAAGGGACCACAAAACTGATCCAACAGTCACCAAGGGTCTGTTCCCCGACTGGAATTGTGCCAGTGTAAAAAAAAAATAAAGGAAAAGGAAAGTAATCTTGAAGAACTTAAAAGCTTAGGGGGAAAATCCCATATACTGAGTATGTGTAAGTGATGATATAGACAGACAGAAACAGATACAGAAACAATCCAAATAAGACATAGAGCATCACAAGAAAGGTTCTTGTTCAATTTCCAAGTCATTCCAATATTTCAGACAAATGAGCAAGAGGCCAGTGGTGCTCTAGCTCAGAGAGGGCAAATCTTAGATGTGAGTTTTCAATGTCACATTACCTATTAATGTAGAAGTGTACAGAGAGACAAAACATTTAAAAAGAGGAGTTCAACTTATGCGCCTATCTTATTGGAGGGAAATAGATTACTATCTCTATCAGATTTACAAACTTTAGAAAAGACATGGAGCTCAGGGGTACTTTAGTTTGTCTGGGTTTTTACTTCCCTATTTTAGGTCAATATTTTAAGCCAGGAATTTGAGCTTAATTCAACTCAAACTAAAGGAGAGCTGGATCAGTGCTAGTCCCGGGTAGAATAAAGACAAGAAAATAAAGGGGTAGTCAATGGCGCAGGACAAAGGGTCTCTCCCTGTTAAAATACCATCCATATCTAGAAATGTCTCAAATGCTTAAGAATTCTCTTCTCCCCAGTCTTTTCTTTAGACATTCACATCTTCATGAAAATGACGAGATTAACATACGTGCAAATTAAATTTAAATATGTCATTTACCATACTGTCAAGTTTCATGTGCTTATTACTATCTCTACTGCAGATGCTGGGAAATAGGATTCACATCAATTTCAGAACTTAAACCTCTTTTAAGTTATTGTTGGTATTAGTCAAGTGACATCTCTGAAGAATGTAAAGTGTGAACAGCTGCCATGTTTCTGAGATTATTTGGTGGAATATGCCAACAATTTCCTCCTCTTAAAAATACATAGAAAACTCTTACATAATTGTAAGCAGTTTCTGAGTAGTCACATTGGACTCATATATAGATAACAGCTAAATAAACACCAAAGTCGTTTGTAAATGGAAAAAACTGAAACATGTTGACAAAATAGTTCTCTCCATAGGGATCTTTGATTCCTACAAAGTCAGAATAAAAATATACCTTAATTTTGAAGGGTAAAGAGTGATTCTAAAAATTGGCAGCACATTAAAATCACCTAGGGAGCTTTTCAAACTCCCAGTGCCCAGATAACAGCTAATACCAATTAAACCCGAGTATCTGGAATGGGAGCTTGGCATCAATATTTTCTAGATACCCAGGTGGTGCTTTAAACGGAACAGCAAAATTGGGAAACTACTGGAGGAAGGTAGCCATTTTATATTCACTGCAACTGTTAGGAAGTGGTTGAAGTAGTGTGTAAAAATTTAATTTAAGGAGTGCTGGAAGACTACTCTGCTTCTCCTCCTGTCCTACTCTTGATTCCAAGAACAATACCCTTCCCATCCATCATCCTTGACCATTCAACATTATCTGACTTTAGAGACAGGAGAAAAGAAGAATAGCAGAGATGAATATCAAGGAATATGAATTTTCCATCTTTCATTATTAAAGGAATTTGAGCATTGCAACCACACACTCTTCTTTGATTCACAGTTCACACAATGGTTGGGTGTTGGTTCTATGTTGTCTTGTCTCTGAACACTGACTGTCAATTAAGGTCAAAATGAAAGATTCCAGGACTCTGTCCCTGAGTGGTAACCCTGATCATGGGGAAGAAGTGATTGAGAGTGAGTACTATTAGCCTTTCTTTCTGTGGCATGCCCCAAACTCCTGCACTTTCTCAGTCTTTTAGAATCATAGCTTACCATAGTCTTCCATTGTCTTTGTTGTGTCATGGGTTTCTTTATATTGTTCTGACTAACTCCTTCAAGTAGCTTCTCATGAAATGAAGGAAGTTTCCATTGTTTCCTCTGATCTCTAAGATAATTCCTTATTTAACAATGGTTAATTTCTATAGCACAGTATGTACAAGACAGGGATATTTAACTACAAGATGTATCAGTATGCCTTTTAAGATCTCCTGATCTTTAAAATAATAATTTACATATAATATAAAAATATTTATGATATTTACACAAAGTAACATAAAGCAGACTTCAGACCAAAAGGGGATATGTTAAGAAACGCTAAACAAGTAGCAATCTACTGCCCTGTGCTGCTCAGATACCACCAAGTAAACAAACTAACAAACAAGCAAAAACAACAACAACAAAACCGCATCTGGTCTTGGAAAATGTCTCAGTAGGTAAAGCCAATTGTAACTGAGCCAATGAGTTCAACTTCAGGAAACACAAGGTAAATGGAGAGAATAAATTCCCAATACCCTGCTGTACACACCTACACATATACAAACATATACATGCACAAAATAAGAATAATAATCATCAAAATAAAACAATATATGCAGTAGTTGAAAAATCAATCACTGCTCAGTAGTCTTCCTTGTATGCTCCACTCCTCTGATTGGAGGAGGGATAGTTTGAATGCAGTGATTAATAACAACCTCTTTGGGGGGGGCGCGGTCATAGAAAGTATTTCTTTTAGCTTACAATTCATAGGCCTATCATCATGGAGCAATCAAGGAAGAAGGAACTTGAAGTAGTTAGTCACATCACAGAATAATGACTTAGTTTAAGGATGAGAGATAAATGTGAATCACTCAGAAACATGCCAGCCAATACTTAACAAGCTCAATTTATAGGAAGTTGCCATTCTGATCCAGTGTATTTGTATTTAGTTCTCATTGTTTGTTCTGATTACCACATATATGAAATTATAGTGTTTCCTCTAACTTTATCAATTGACGAGTATAGCAGGATTTCCATTATATCATTTTCTTGCATAGCCAGACTCAAAGTGGCCGAGTGTTCAATGTGGATTGCCATGCCTCATGTAAATAATTCAGGTAGAACAAGATAGTAAATAAGATCGTCCAATAATTTCCTGAGAGGCAAATCAAGTTGGTAAGTTTTCCTTAGCTCCTGTGAAGACAACCAATTACCTTCACAAGGGCTGAGGAAATCAAGTGAGAAGGTGTAGTGCCAGCTGTTCATGTAAGGAAATGGGAAAACTTAGTAAAGGTGACAAGCAGGAAACAGTTGGCCAGCTTACTCCTTCCCCAAACCCTGGCAGTACATTATGTAGGAGATGACTCCTGGTCAGAAAAGAGAGAGTTTCTAGGCCTTAATATGAAATCAGAGACCACTCCCATCACAGTAAAAAATGAGTCCTGGGCAAAGCCACATGACTCTTACTTTCAAGCTAATGCATAGAGATCAAGCTTAGAAATTGCACTAGGTGAGAGCTTGTCTGACTTGACTGTCCCTCCTCCTATCTCAGTGGCAGAGCTATGCGTGAATCTATCTACTGAGGAGTAAGACTCAGAATTAGCACAGGGCTTTATCTTACAGATTTCTGAGTTCCATGATGGTGATACCCAGCATCTGGTAAAACTGAAGGCTATTATAATGCCTAAACTCACAAACTGAGCACGCAGATTAGCCTAATTCCGGGTAGAATCCATTTCCAGCTGGGGCAGGCTCAATTTCAAGCAGCATCATTTCTGGGCTCAGTGGGAGACAGGAGAAAAGCCACAGTTCAACCAAGACTGTTAAGTTCCATAAAGATAGGACTCCACACAATTCATCTTATCAGCGTTATCCAGACTGCAGACTGTATCTGCTTCCAAACCTAGAGCAACTAAGATATACCAGGCCAATGCATGCAGGTAGAATTCTAGACTAAGAAAGGCACGTGTATCAGTGAGGTGGACCTGTCTAAAGGCTTATAAAGTCACCGTGGGGATTACAGCAGATCCCTTTGTCTGCCTGTGTTCTTGTCTTTGTGAGATTTAGACATTCTAGTTTAGTGTCAGCCTGGGTGGCCAGGAAATTACATTAATATAAAGAAGTATGATAAATGCAAGGCTCCTATAGCAGGAAATGGTCAGGATAGGAATCACGGCTCTTGCCTTGGATCTTATTGCTAAGTTAGTAAAACCTGGAATAGAATATCTTCAGAGCCACCACACCCAGACTTACTCTGATAAAAGTCTCCCGAACAGCCTCAATTCCTGACGAAGACATGTGGCCTTGTTTTCTGGTTTTGTAGATATGAATCCACTTTGGAAATAAGCAGCCTATACTGCTGTGGACTTAGGTTAAACTCCAGTCTACCAGAGTGTATTGTGATGCTACCAGAGGGCTAAGGACAAAGAGTACCATACAGATTGGCATAGGAGGGTGTGGCATAGGAAACTGGGGTAACTGCCTCCTAATATCTCTATGGTATCCAGGAAAGAATTGAAGAGATAGTATATTCTTCCATATTTTTCTTGTTTTTTTTTAAATCAATATACCCACATTATATTTGGAAGAAATTTAGTTGAGTTTACTCTCCAACACCAAAAAAGTGATAAGTTGCCAACAGCCAATCTGGCCCTGAGTGCTTCTCAGGGCTGAAATAGTCAAAGTAACTACAAGTTCTTGAGGAAGCAGCATTCTTCAATCCTGAAAAAAAAAACAAACCACAAACAAAGTCAGAGTTGGAAGACTGGAATAAATTCCTAATTCCTCAGTGCCCAAATGATGTCATGCACCAATGAGTATTATTAGCACTCAGGAAACCAATATTCAAAACAGAACACCAGAAACTGATGAGATAGTAATCAATTTGGGGATAGTCTCACACAGAAAGTTTAAAATATCAGTTTTAAAATATCAGTTTTATTGTGCTTTAAGACAATATAGAGAAATTTCCATGCTCTAACACAGAATATGCAAACAACTTTTAAAATAACCAAACAAACAGGAATTCTTCAGCTGACAAAAGCACTTCATAAAACAAGAAGTACAACTGAAAGCATTGAGAATCGCATAGACCAAAAAAATCAATGAGCTCATATAAAGGGCATTTGAGAACAAACAAGTAAACAAACAATTAGGATGAAATAACTGAAAAAAATTAAGAAAGATTATGGAAAATTGGGGGCAGTATTGGAAGAGCAAATGTTCAGATTGTTGGAATTCAAGGACTTCAGAATGCCAAAGGGGGTGAAAGCATAAAGAAATAGTTAAAGAAACCTTCCCAAACCTGGATAGAATCACAGATACAGAGGGTCCACTAGAGTAAAGTTGAACAACAAGATTTATATCCAAAAGTCAACAAAATATGATAAATTTATTATATCAGAACTTGATAAAAGATCATTCCTCACAATTACATGAGATTTATACCAGAAGCTTAAGAATTATTCAATATTTGCATCAAATATCAGCATCAAAAGGCTGTGGGACACAACCCTATTATCATCTTAAAAGATGCAAAAAAATATCTTGGATAAAACTCCACATCTTTTATCACTAAGAATGGCTATTATCAAAATGGTTGAATATATATAATACATTGGTCAAGAATGTCATAATAATATCTAACACATTCATACTGTTTTTAAAAATAAATTGTATTTTAGGAGAACTAAATAGTTCTTGGACAGCTCAAGGGTATTCTCGGAAGAGGAGGCAGGAAGATTGTAAGAGGCAGAAGTAGTGAATGACTCTGAAGAAACAGTATCATCCAGACCCAGCAGGACTGATGCAAATATAAACTCACAGTGATTGTGGCACCAGGCATAAGACCTGCAGAAGCTCAAGCAGACAAAATTACACTGTGGAGGTGAGGTAGGAGGTCGCAATTGGGAGATAGAGTAGAGGTGGGTAGGATCTCCCACCACTAGCTGAGGGTCTTTTGGCTTTGACAGCTGCTGGGGGAGGGAAAGTCAGTTAGTTTTCCTTAATGACTTAATCTACTACCTTATACCCAAGAGTAGTTGAACAATGCAAATTGGACTTGGTGGGTTTAAAAACAGAGAGAGAGAATACAAAGATGACCTGGAAGGGGGGGTGGATCGAAGAATAGTTGGGAAGAGTGAATAAGATAGAAGTCCACTGTATGAGCTTCTCAGAGAATTAATCAATTAAAAAAAATCAACCCCAAATCTAAAGCAAACTAAAGACACAAGTAGGGCTGAGAATATGGAGAAAAGAGAACACGTGTGCACTCCTGATAAAAATGTAAAAGTGATAGTCATTTTTCAAGTCCAGTTATAGCATTCTATACCTTTTCAAGTGTTTGATTTTTTTCTAAATAGTCAAAGATGTTTCCTGAGGAACTTCTTGGACATTTTTCTTGTTGATAAAGAAGGAAGAGGCTTTAAGAACCCGTGACAAGCTACTACACAGATGCCATTTTGGGGATATATGATGGTTATAGCTTTCAAAAGGGGTTGGAAGTAGCATCATGAGTGAGATGTCTTACTAGATAGTATTAGATAGCCTTTGTGGAGAAGCTACAAAACAATGATCACAGTGCACCATATTCTAAGCATTGTCTCATAAACTTTACCTGCTGTGTGTCACAGTCCTTACACATCAGAACTTGTTTTTAACATTGTAACTATAGGCTTGTTCATTAGAAATCTTCTATTTTTCTCTTCGTGCTTTGACAAATCTACATGTTATCCTCTTTGACAAAACTTTTAAGGCCTTTGGTTGTCCCTCTTGTTTTTTTTTTTTTTAATTGCTTTGCTTTTATAACACACCTTAATCTCCTTTGCTTTACTCATTAGGATTAATTGTACATTTCTCACATTTTATGGTCAGTGTAATTTTCTCATTGGCATTCTTGCACTTATGGAAACTTCTTGCCTGGCCCTCCAGAAATTTAGCCCCATGAAGGCTTACATTGATTCCTGAGGACAAAGCTTGAACCAAGGTACTGCTCAGCAAACTAGAGCCCCTGCACCTCTACCTGTGCTCAGCTTTAAATTCATGCCATTAAGATTATCTACGTTAAAATTCTGGGTCAAATATTCTAAAATTCATGTACCTTTTAAGAATCAACAGTGGGGATTGAAGAGATGGCTTCATAGTTAATAATATAGAGTGCTCTTTAAGATGGTTCATTTTTAGTTCCCAACATCCACAAAAGTTAACTCATAACCACCTGTAACTCCAGCTCCAAAAGATCTGATGCCCTCTTTGGACTCCAACACGGGCATCTCTGTTCCACAGCATTCATTTACACATATGTATGTATACAAAAAAATAAATAAAAGTGATTTCGTTACCTTCAAGCTTTTAAAATAATAAAGTTAATTTTACAAATTGAAAGTGAGCTGATCTGAGCTAATGGGATCTCACTGACTCCAGACTGACAGCTGGGGAACGTGCATAGGACCCAACTAGGTCCTCTGAATGTGGGCGACAGTTGGGTGGCTTAAGCAACTTGTGGGGTCACTGGCAGTAGGACCAGTATTTATCTCTAGTGAATAAACTGGCTTTTGAGAACCCATTCCCTATGAAAGGTACCTTGGTCAGCCTAGATACACGGAGGAGGCATTGGTCCTGCCTCAGGTGATATAACAGACTTTTTTGATTCCTCATGGGAGGACTCACTCTCTCTGAGGAGTGGATGGTGGGTGGGTGAGACGAAGGTGGGGAGAACAGGGGAAGGTGGGGAGAACAGGAGAAAGGGAGGGAGCAGGAACTGGGATTGGTACATAAAAAGATTGCTTTACAAAGTAAAATAAAAAATTAAAAGTGATAAATAATTTTTTAAAATTGAAAGAGTAAAATATTGTTAACAACAAAAAGTTTGTCAAAATTGGAAAAAATTGTACTTAAATAATATTGAAAATTAGTTCTATTTCATAAAATCTAAAACCTATATAGGTCACATTGTGAAATTTCTGTTTTTACTCTGCCCCATGGTGTGTGGGGGTAAGGTTGGGGAGTTTCTGGTTGAACTAGAGTAGAATCTGTGAACATCTTTTGATCTCTAGTTGCGTACTGGGACAGCTTCAATGCAAACACCCGTTGTTCTGTGTGTAATGGCTGCATCTGATCTGAAAAATTCCTGTCGTTCCTGGGATGTTCTTTAGAGCAGCATGATGTGTAGCAACCTGGAGCTGTCTTCCTAGTTTTTCTGTTGATATTACACCTTGTTACCACAGTCATGCCTAAAATCTGACCCAAATATCTGCTACTTTGTCTCTCTCAATGCCCTTCTCTCATTCCTGGTTAATGTTTTTTTCCAGTCTTTGGCTAAACTCTTCGTTTTTCAGGACACACTTCTTCCTCAAGGGTGGAAAGATCATTATTTTTAATAGTAGATTTTGGTGACAGATTAAATCTAGACCCAAAATAATTATTGATTAAAAATCGTTCGTTTTATGGTCTATGAAAGTTCATCTTTTAATCTCTTAAAAGAAAGAATGTAATTTTAAAATATATAGTTACTATGGAGAACTCACCATGAACCCAGCATCCCTCTTCTAAGCTTTTGTATGAATTATTGAATTATCTTGAAAACTGACTCTGTAACACAGTTACAACTGATTTTTCATAGAATAAGTTAAGCCCTACCTGTTCTAAGGTAAGGTGGGATCAAGGCTTTGGAACTATCTTTGAAATGTGTTTTTTTTGTGCGCAGGTCGGAGTTCAGCGGTAATGGAACTACTCTAATTTGGAGAATTTGAAAAAGTAGATGAAGACAATTCTATTCCAAATGTCACCATATACTTCAGTAAAATCAAGTACTAAGAAACTGCAAGACCATTAAGATTTACCTGGCCCAAGCCAGTCTGAACTGTGTGTAGAAAAAATCTGATCTTGGAGATGTCTCATTTTGTTATGCTTGTTCCCATAAAATGCAGAGCAGAAACTGACTCCAAACAAAACGACCACCCATATCTTTAAATGCTGGAAATATCCAAAGCTAGGTTTATGAGAATCCTGTCCTAAACCCAGAATAAGTTAGAGCACCCTTGGGTACCAGTTTGACTGGGTAGTTATAGATGAAACACTGGTTTCTGGAGGTACATCCTCCTACAGAGGCAGACAGATAAGCCAGGAGATGTTAGCTTCTGCTTAGTTCTCTCATCTGGACAACTCTAACACACCTCTATCCTTTTAGTTTATCCTTTTCATCATAACTGTGGCTCATTTGCCTCTTTTTTCCTCAACATGTCCTTTATCCAAAATATCATCCTTATAGATCATTCCCATTTCCACACTCTGCTTACTTCATTTCTGGCCTACAATCTCTTCCCTGCAGAGTGGCTTGCTGCCTCAATGGGAATAAACTGCAAAGACAGAAATAAACACCAATCATTCCAAAATAACAATGCAAGCATACCAGGAAAACTTCAAATCATTATCCTGACACATTAAAAAAAAACACACACACAAGCAATACTTTAAAAGTCTTGCTGTAAAATCTCAATTTATGTAGTTTCTTAATTAAACAATTCCTGTTAGTCATTTATCAATTTATTCTAATCATTGAAGTTAGCATTTGCTATGAAAACTTTGAGACATTTTTCTACACACACTAATAAAATTTTTTCACAGAAAGTATGAATAAGGTCACCTTTGAAATGCAGTAGTTGTGTGATTCACCTTCCCATTGAGTCGTGTGCAAATAGCATGACATTTTCGATAGAGAAATACTTATAAAACTAGTAGATAATATCTGCTGAATGCTTCTGTAAGTTAAGGGTTCTTACAACGTAGTTATGAAATTGTATAACATTGAAATGTATCAGCTTATTAACCATATTTGATAGATAAATGTGGATGCACATACCAAAATAAGCTATTTGTCTGAGCCAGGCTAAGTAAAAAATGCCTTTACTCATTAGACCCCATTGCCCTTTCCAGGATACTTAATTTTGTCACTAAAACCTTCTAAAATCATATTCTTAACTAAGATTCTTAATTCTTTTAAGATAGGCATGGAATAGTGAATGGATAGAGCAAGTAAAAATAATTTTTAAAACCTATGCAATGAGCAAGAATGTAAACAAGAAACTATATGCTACAGAATCAATAGCTCCCCCTTTTTGTTTCATACCTTCTTAAATGCAATGTATGCAATGTTAAGTCTAGTACAATAAGAGGAACACAAGTATAAAAGTACTTAAAGTTGGAAAGTACCGAGAGCATTATTGAAGTTAAAAAGAAATCCCACAGAAAGTCTTTCCTGGTTTCATTCCAGGCCTTTGGGAAAATTGCATCAATTGTTATGGTCCCAGAAGCAGTCCCTTGTCTCACTTCTTAATGTGACATCATTCTCAACTTGATAGAGTCACAAGGAAGCCTTAAGTTTGGTGTGTGTTCTCGATCTTTGATGCAGTAATATTTTCCAGAGTGTGGGCGGACATCAAGCTATGAAAATATCCTTGGAGAGATTTGCTTATTAAGTTTAGTTTTTTTCAGTCTTTCTAGTACTTTTTATTGAACACCAGGAGGTTCCCTTTATTTTTGTGGGCACATCGTGTTTTCTCTTTGTCTAATGAAGTTTCAAATGCTTTTTGATGAGCTATTATGCTTGGCAAAAAATAGACAGCTCTTTAAAATAAGAAGACAGTGAAAATGAAGAGTGGAAAAATGTCTGGGTTTGAGAGTTACACTTCGTTACAGCCCATTATTTGGAAGAAAAGTCTAGTACTTATTAGTTCAGACTGTATCAATAAAAGAATCGAGAATTATGTGGGGCATCTCTAGGAGCCTTATGAATGATCCTGATGACACTGCGTCATTTCTGGTAAAATAACGTTGGCATTTAAAATACAGGGCATTTAGTTAAATTTATATGTCAGAAAAAGAATGTTTTAATATAACATACACCATATGTTGTATAGGACATACTTATACTAGAAATCATTATATTTTACTTATGTGGAATTCAAATGTAATTGGGCACAATATTCTTTTTACTGTATTTTGCTACTCACTGGTGTGTTATATTGAAGGCATCAAAGGGAAGGTGCATACTGATTCTGTTATGTAATTCTGTATAAGTTTGTTCCAGAAGCTAAAGTCATGTCTCAACTACAAATGCTTCCTTGAGACTCCATGAATTGGAGTAACTATTTCAGCCATTCCATGTAACATTTTAATAAGTCCAGTAGGTCACATTGAAGGGAAATATCATCCGATTCATTCTCATAACCAGCTCAAGATGGAATTTTCCTAGAAATGACTGCATGGGCTGATTAAGGGAGCTGTGAAACTTGAGATTAAAGTGCATTTTCTCTTTGTGGTAAGTATTGCTTTCTTGGGAGATCTAGCAGGAGCAGATAGGATCACAAAACATCAGACAATGTCCTGAGCTTCAAGATTTCCTTTAATGGCAGCAGAAACATTGAAGCACAAAAATCCCAACAGGGAAGTAATGGAGTAGGCACTGGTTTCATCTACTGTGTGGGTTTTTATATTTGCTTCTATCTAGATGGTATTGCAGTGTTGGAACACATTTACAACCATTGATGGCCTGAAAATTCCCTTCTGTACTCTTTGAACACTTCACTCTCCAAAACAAAAATTTGGGGTTATTCTACAAAAACATGTTTTTCTGCTCTGTGATTAGATCACCCTGGCTATGAAGATGTACTGCTGTTCCCTAAAGGAGTCAAAGGGCTGTTCATCTGTTTTGTTGCCTTTGGTGGAATCAGAAAGAAAGCTTTTGAAGCTATTTCGCCTGGCTTAAAGAATTTCTTGAAACAGTAGAAGAAAATTGGTGTTTGGTAACACTGGTATTACAACATTCAAGGACAACAAAATAACAGGGCCCATCTTAGCAATGGGAAGGGCTTTGCTGGAATTTCAGGGACGCAATAGCACTTGTGAGGACAACCAGAAATGCTGAGTTGTGATGTGAGTTGCAGGTCTACTAATGGGTGCTGTGGGAGGAGTTGGTCTATCTAGAGACTTAGAAGCCCTTGACAGGTAAACATGGAGGGAAAGAAGAAAGTTTTAGGCAGAGGACACAGTTTATACAGAATTGCAAATTGAGGAAGCTTTTTTATATTCTTAATTAGTCCTGAGGTAGAGGTGTGAGAGAAGGAACACAAGGTGGATCTAGAAGTGTGAAAGGGATTTGATAAGTTTGGATTGTGTTTAATGGACAGTAAGGAAACCCTGAAGGTGTTAGGCAGAGGAATGATTCTATCATGTGTGTTTTTAAAAAGTTACTTTGGTTTCTGGTATGAAGTAAATTTAATTTAGAATCAATATGGACTATAAACTGAGTTGTTCTGTACATATAGAACATCAGAGTAAAGTGTTAGTGAGTGGTTTTCTTTCTTATGTAAGGCTAAGCCAATGATGCGATGCATTAGTTACACCATAGGTAAGTAACCACTTTCTTTGCATTATTTTAAATGGAATCTAATGCATTCTGTCAGGAATTCCTTGCAGGATATCTAGCTTTGCAACAACTAGTCCTCTTATATTCCCTCAGCTAATGAAAATGAAAGGTTTTTCTGCAGATCCTGGACAGAGGTTTTTCTATATGACTTTGACGCTATGACATTAAGTGCTAGATGCTAATTTAATTCTGAAGGATGATATATATCAAGGTAGATCGTACTTGCCTACTGAACTTATTTCTGATCTCCCATTTTTGAAGTTGCATAAATAATTGTTTTTAATTAATAAATTATTAAGAGATAACTTTTTATCATTTTACGAAGAAAAGAAATAAAATAATTACAAGATAGATGTTTTGTTGTATATTTTCATATGCTTTTATTAACATTGAAACGTACAGTGTGCAATCAACTTGACTATATTTGGAATCATCCAGTGGACATACATCTGTGTTTTTCCGTGTGAGCATTTCCAAAGAAGCTTAATGGGATGGAGAAGACACAATCTAAATGGATAGCACCATCTCATGGGCTATGAACATGAGCAATCTACTTCCTCTTTTGCTATTCTGTTGAAATGTGAAGGGTCCCAAGTGCATTTTCCTGCCACCATGGGGCAACCTTCCCCAGTTCCTTCCCTGAGACTGAGCCAAATGAACCTTTTTTTTCCTTAAGCTGATGTAGACAGGTATGAGAAAAATGACTATGCAATTATTGTTGTATTTTGTCGTGGATGTAATATGAAACGTGTCTCTGCTGTTCTCATCTTCTATAGATGCAACCCAAATGAAATTATGTTAAAGATATTAATAGAACTCAACTTGTGTGAATTTGCTTAAGGTACATCATCACACAACCCTCTTTAGCTACTTTGCTTCAACTTGCTTTGTTCATCCTGAAGAAACCATTAACATCCCTATGCCTGCACCTTTAAGATATGTACATTTTGATTTTATGCTCTCATTAATGTGCTTTAGATGTCTGAGTAACAGCCACTTTACAATTAGAAGTCACGGTGATATTCTGAACAGACTGTTGCCTAAATATTCATGAATTCAATCAAGGAATAAAAACAAACCAAATGGAACACTGAAAGCATTTGGCAAGTTCATGTTTTATATGAGTTTGAATCTTTTTTCAAATAAATTATTTTATAGATATAATTTAATAAATGTTCTGTTCACAGCCATTTTATTTTCTTTATTATATATTATTTTTTAATAGAATGTATTCTGTAGGATTTTTAGATAAACTTTGAAAGCATAAGTTTTTATCACTGTTATTCACTAAAATTACTTTCACAATTAAAAATATTAGCTTTGCCAGACAGTGGTAGGATATGCCTTTAATCCCAGGACTCATGAGACAGAGGCAGGAGAATCTCTGCGTTTGAGCCCAGTCTGATCTACAGAGGAAGTTCCAGGACAGATCAAGTTTCATGGCTACACAGAGAAAACCCATCTTGAAAAGAGCAAAACAAAATATTAGTTTCTATTTATTGAATAAATTAAAGGAGTTAAGGTAGGCTCCCATTTTTCTTTAAGATAGTTTCTCTTGCTCATATTTCAAGATAAGATTTAAGAACAAGTTTGTCATTTTGAAAAATACGTTTAATTTTTTGTTGGAATTTGTTTAATCTCTGCATTAATTTGAGAAGAGTTAGAAATTTGATTGTGGGGCATTTCCTTTTATACTACCTTCTATGACAGCAAAGCATTCTAACTTAATTTTCCAATTCTATCACTTTAGTTTAATAAAATATTAACTTAAGCTGTAGTTTAGGAAATACTTGATTTTTTTCTATCAAACATCTGCATTATATTATGTAAGCTAGCAGTACTTATGATCATATGCAATTAGATCATATCTGTACTCACACATCAGAAACAAGAATGAATAAAACACAGGATCTACATTCATCAAATGCCAAGTAGGAAATATACTATTCCATATCCTGATGTCAGTGAGAACTGTTTTCTCAGAGTTTTAAAACCTGGAAGCATGAGATCAAGTTGTCAAACATATCTTCTTTTTAACTCCCTTGGCTTCTCTCCTGGCCTTATAAATGGCATCCTTCTTCCTGGGTTTTCATGTGGTCATTAGTCTTTACCTTTTCTGGTCTTAGGAGGGAATTAGTTACATTGACTCAGGAATCACTCTACTGAGATCATTTTTCATGCATCACATTTTGAATATTTAGTGCCATTCGGATGTAGTGCAGGTAAGGACTTCAAAGTATGAATGAAGTTTGTGTTGGGAGGACAACTCAGCCCACACCAGGTGCAATTATATATTCTGTCAAAGTTTTCAAAGCATAAGTTTAGACTATATGGGGAATTACAAATTGGGATATATAAGAAACTTGGTTACTTGGCATTTCTCAGAATATATGCTTTATCTAAAAGAGAATGTTTTGCTAATATCTGCTAACTTTTGGGTTGTTCAGGGTATGTGTAATAAATTCTAATAACTAAAATATATTTTGTTTAATTAAAGAATGAGTTAATCATTTAGCGAATGGTTGGAATGATTTCACCATCATATTGTGTAAGTTTTTCTTTCCTGGGATCAAAATTAATTTAGCACACATTTCTATATCATTAAACTATGCATAAAGATATTTGATAAAAAAATATAAGCTCCAAGATAAGGAAGTTAGTACCAGATAGTGGCATGTTAGAATGGATTTAGATGCCTTAATCCCTCAGTCTCACGTGGCTTCACTTTTTGACTACGTGACATCTGACTTTATGTTCAAGCTAATGTAAATTATTAATTTCAGCCAAATAAAATTGATAAAATGTATATTTACATTCTATAGTTACATAGATAGCACACAGAACTCCATAATTCTGAATAATTTTTATATTCCAGTTAAAAATTTAAACAATCATAATTGTTGTTCTTGAAACTTCTGATTTTCCTAACCTGAGAAAAAATATGTTAAGTGGAGATAATTATAAAAAAAATTCTATTACATGTTGTTTTTATTCAGTCTTAAAGTTTTATTAGACTACACAAAATAAATCAAAGAAAACAATAAAGTCATTATCTCAATATATCAAATATTCTAATTTATATATCCTAAGTTATAAAAAAGAATGATAGTATTTATAAGCTGTTTCATATTCCAGAAGATTTAAACATCCAGTTCTAGCTATGATAAGTTTAACATGCTATTCTTTTTATGTGTCTGTCCTTAATCATGACTTTATTTATGTATGTGTGATCATTTACATATGAGATAGATTTATTCTTTAATATCTTACTTTACATTATGCATACTATCTTTAAGGACACTATTATATAATGTATAACAATCTATTTATGTTTTCCCTATGGGTGTAAGTTGCATATTATAATTGGTATTATGTACACAAATGTATATAAACACACCTGATTCTTTTTAAAGTTTTTTTTTTGTTTTTGTTTTTTCTTTCTTTCTTTTTTATTATTACTTAAAAAAATACCAATCCAAATTCCCACTCCCTCCCCTCCTCCCAGTCCCCTTCCTCTCCCTCCACAGACCCTCTCTCCCACCCCTCCAACCCTAAGGGAGTGCCATGCACCCCACCCTGTGGAAAGTCCAAGGCCCTCCCTACTACATCTAGGTTGAGCCGGGTTTACATCCAAAGATAATAGGGTCCCATGAAGCCGTTATCTGCAGTAGAGACGCATCCCAGTGTCACTATCAGTGGCCCCACAGTCTGCCCCAACTGTCAACCCTCTTCAGCGGGGCTTGGTTGTTTGCATGCTCATTCACTCCCAGTCCAGTTGGAGTTGGTGAGCTCCCATTAGCTCAAGCAAACTGTCTCAGTGGATGACCCCCTCATGGTCTTGAATTCCTTGCTCATACTTTCACTCCTTCCACTCTTCAACTGGATCTTGGGAGCTCAGTCCAGTGCTCTGATGTGGGTCATTGCCTCTGTTCCCACAGTTGTTAGATGAAGATTCTATGGTGATATTTAAGATAATCATCAGTCTGACTACAGGGTAAGGCCAGTTCAGACACCTTGTCCTCTATTGCTTAAGATCTTAGTTGGGGTCATCCCTGTGGGTTCTTGTGCATTTTTCTAGAGCCAGATTTCTTGCTAGCTCCATAATGGCTCCCTCAATCAAGATTTCTCTCTCCTTGCCCTCATATCTGTCCTTCCTCCATCTCGACTATCCCATTCAATTATTTATGTGTATGGCTGTCTTGTGTGCATATACATTTGTGTATCATTGCTTGTCTATTACCTGTGGAAGTCAGAAGAGGCTTTTGTATTCCCTGAAACTGTATTGACAGACAGTTGTGAGCTACCATTTAGGTGCTAGGAATTGAAATCCAGTCTCCTGAAAGAGCAGCAAATGCTCTTAACTGTGGAGCCACTTCTCTTGCCTCCTGGATTATTTTTTAACACTAATTACTAGACTCAGTGTGTATAGCAGTATGTACATCTTTAAAGGTTTTTATGGTGCCAAAGTTTCTTTGTAGATGTGCTGAAATAATTCAAATGCCACTTGCAGACATCTGTGAAAAGTGTTCCCTAATGTCACCTGACGCTGTCTGTTATCTATGTCTCATTTACTATGTTAAAGTTAAAAACCTCCTTTTTCAAGTAAATAGAAAAGGGGAGGTGATGTGGGATTCCCCTCTGTATACTGTGAATATCATTGGTTAATAAAGGAACTGCTTTGGGCCTATAACAGGGCTATAGGGGAACAGTGCTAGGTGGGGAAAACTAAACGGAATGCTGGAAGAAAGGAGTAGGAGTTAGAGAGAAGCCATAGAGCTGCCACTAGAAATAGATGTGCTGAAATTTTGCTGGTAGGCCACGACCTCGTGGTGATGCACAGATTAATGGAAATGGGTTAAATTAATATGTAAGAGTTATCAAATAAGAAGCTCAAACTAATGGGACAAGCAGTGACTTAAATAATACAGTTTCTTTGTGATTATGTCAGGGCTAAGAGGGCAAGAACTAACTAGCAGGCTCCTCCTACATAATTTTGTTCATTTTCTATTACTATGTCCTAAATATTTATAATAATAAAAATTGTTAGAATGTTTAATTATGTCCCAGATTACTTCCAAGCATTTTACATAATTAATTAAATTTATTAAATAGGTACCAATTTTTTAATTTAAATTTAGTTTTTAATCTTCAAAAACATCTGCATCTAACTGTTCTATGCATCTGCCTATCCATGTGTCAGTCTTTGTCTTTTTTCCTGGTACAAGGGCTTCCTTCACACTTAGCCTCTTCTGTGCTACCATTGGTTACATTAAATCTGCATGAATTCTGAATGTCATGTTTGAGAAATCATTTTGCAGCAGCATAAGAAAGTGATGGATTTGGACACGTTTTTCTTTTATAGAAAGTAGATGATGACTACAACAGGATGCCTGAGTCTAGTGTTGAATCTTTGTGTTGTGTTTATGAACATTGTGCCAAAGGCGACAAATCAAAAAAAAACTGGAGTTATGCATCAGCCATGAGAAAAAAGTTAAATAGAACAACTGAAAACTGAGTTTCTCTGTAGACTGTAGAGAAACACAGTTAAAGGTGCTGATATCACTGAGTTACTTCATTTGTTTTTTAAAAAATCACATCCAGGTACCATTTGATTAAAGTTTTTTAATAAAAAGTAGTCTTCTGTGAACTCATTTTATATGAATTTGAAGCACACACATTTTATTTTATTATTGTATAGAATTTTTAACAAGTCTCACTTTCTATATCAGATTGAAATACCACCCTTATTTTGCTTCAAGTAGAGAAAATATGCATACTGTGTCTAGAATTGCTGATTTTTAATATTTATTTTGATCAACTCATTTTATATTCTTGTTATTACATAAGATATTTGATATCCTGTACTGCTTCAGTCTTATATTTAATGTAAAATATTTCAAAGTATATTCAGAAGAAAATATTCATTTAATTCACTACCTTGGATTTCAGAAGATTCTCTCAATGATAAGCAAATAATACTATGCAAAAATATTACTTCCCTTTTAAATTTATTCATGGTCTCAGATATCTCTAACATATTTGTATTTTTATTTTTTATGTTAAAATATAATTAAATTATTTTCCCCATCCATTTTTCTTCCTTCAATTCTTTTCATGTACTTCCACTGTGCTCTTTCTCAATCCCTGGACCTGTTTCTTACATTGTTGTTGTTGCTGTCTATTATCTATCAATCTATCTCTCTATCTACCTATCTATCTATCTATCTATCTATCTATCTATCTACATGTGTGTGTGTTTAAACCTTTTAAACAATTTTTGCTAACTATTTTCATCTAGTTATTTGTCTAAACTCTGGTATCAAAAAAATGTGCTCAATGACAACAGAAAAGATAGCTCATATTAACTTAGGGAAATACTTGTATAACCCATATGATCAAAAGTGCAGTTTCGGTTCACTTTCTATTCAAGAAGAGGAATGACACTCTTTCTGCAAAATGGGACTCTTGTAGTCAATCAAACATCATCATTTGGTTTCTGCTTTCCTAAAGTGGAAAGTTTCTCCCAGCATGCTCAACAGTTTCTTCTACATATTTCAAACATTTAATCATTGATGTGTAGCCCAGATTTTAAGATGTAGATTTCCAAATTATTAAACTGTAACCTATGCTATGTTTGCACATATATGATGTCATGTGCTTAGAAATTATACATTTAAATTATGGATTATAAATTAATTTAACTATTTACATTTGCTATAATTACTACTAATGCTCTGCTTTTGATGGTCAGGTGTTAAGCACTTTAAATGGTACTTCAGATGTTCAAAATAATGGGAAGTCCTACAAATATTTGAACTAGATTCAGGAATTTATTACTGTAAATATGGAATCTAGGATTTATGTGGATTAGCAATAGATTTGTTTTTTATCTTTTTTTTGCACTGTTTGGAGTAAGGAACCATTCAAATTGATGCTCATGGATTTATTTTTCATTTTCAGCTATTTAGAATAAAATATAGTGTCATTAACTTTGTTCCTTATTATTGTTTCAGGAAATATCCCACTTGTTATGTAGCGCAATGCCTGCTCTATGTCCTATGTTACCGTTTGTGAGTCGAGCAAGGAGCTGGAGATTGAAACACACACACACATACACACACACACACACACACACAGAGAGAGAGAGAGAGAGAGAGAGAGAGAGAGAGAGAGAGAGAGAGAGAGAGAGAAACATGGGTAATGCCAATAATGCTCCAAGAATGCCCTCTTTATTTTGTTCCAGGATCAGCTTATATAGGCTCTCCTTGACTAATGGCTGTGCTCTAACTCCTAGCTGCAAACCACTCCCCTGCCATCAGGAACTCCTGAGGGTCTCATGCTCAGAGCAGCTGCAAAACAAGTTTTTTGCTCAGAGCAGCTGCAAGTACAGGGAAAAGAAGTTGTTTACTCTGGCAGGCAGAGGGTCACGGGAAATTCAGGGTCTGGAGTTCCACAGTCCTCAACAATGTTAAAGACATTTGCACACACACACACACACACACACACACACACACACACACACAGAGACAGAGACAGAGAGAGAAAGATAGATTGTTATATAGTTTATACAGACATCTACACACACATATATGTACATACATACATACATATGCATATATATGACAAACATCTCAGCTCTTCCTGGTAATTAGGAGAGAGACAATAATTAAGCAATCATTGAATCATAAGAAATACAAATAACAAACAGAAAAACAATTTAGCCAACCTTAAAATATATTCATATTAAACTAGTTCAATAGCTGGAAGGGTTGCTTATCTACTCCTTGGTTATTATATGAAATAAAATTTTTGTTTTAAGCCTCAGTTTGTTAAGTATTCGTCTTAGTGGTCTATTATAGCTTATGTTTATTCATTTTCCCTAAAAGGTGAACAAATAAAAACGGTAGTACCCTAGGCTGAGATTTGCAGTGCAATATGAATTTAAAAGCAAAAGTACTCTGGGATGGTGAAAATTGTCAGGAGAAACATTTAATATACCAACATTTCAATTTTCACGTGTCTCCATAAAAACTACAACTATTGACAACTGCAGGTAACACAGTGGAGAGATGGACTCGCTGCTGTTCCTTCTAAGACCCTAGAGAAATTCTGCCTGCTGAAGTTCCTTGCATGGACTTCTTAGGAACCATGGTGGGAAAATATCTTAGTTTCATTTGCCTAAACAACATCAGCTGAATAACTTATCACCATTAGAAATGTATTCTTCACACTTCTTTGCAAAGAGAAGAAGGCCAAGGGACAACACTATCAGATTCAGTTTCTGGTGAGAGCCTACCTTCTAACTCACAGTAAGTGGTCCTTGTTCTGATTAACATGGAGGAAGTTGGAAGTAAACTCTTATCAGCTCCCTATAAAGACACTGATTTTGTTCATGAAAATCTCACCACCTTAGCTTATTCATGACCCCCAAACCTTACTTTGAGAATTAGATTTTTGACATAGGTAATTTGGTGGACAGGCACAAACATCAATAAAATATGTGTTATTCAGATCCCGGGTTCCTCTCTCTCATGACCTAGTCAAAGTGTCTTAAAAATACCGAATACAGCTCTCTTACACAGCTCACCCTCTTTTTCTACCATTTCATGCATTTGAACCCATTCTTCCTGCCATTTTCAGTGATACCTCCTTTATCTTTTTTTAATAGTTTACCTTTATTTTATATATATTATTATTTTGCTTGCATGAATATCTGTGTGAGGGGTCCCTTCAGACAAGGTCTAGGCGACCAAGAATGTCCCCTAGAACTAAATTTACAGACAGTTGTAAGCTGCCATGTGGGTTCTGGGAATTGAACCCAGGTCTTCTGTAAGAGCAGCCAGTGTTCTGAACCATCTCTCCAGCTCCATTATCTCCCTTAACTTAGCAGATATATTCACACTAAAACTCTTTCAAAGCAAATCTCGTTTCAGAATTTTTGTTCCAGAGAATCTTAGTTTACAATACCTAAAAGATACAGTTCTATTTAATTCATAATTTTATCTCTATATTGTTTATAGCAGTATTCATAGCAATTAAATACTCATTCAATTAATTTAAATCTCAGTTCTTCGGTTTCAGTTTCTCTTACAAAATAAGACTTTGGTATGTACTCACTCATTAGTGGACGCTAGCCATAAACACAGGACATTAAGCTTACAGCTCACAAGCCTAGAGAAGCCAAATAGCAAGGTGAACCCAAAGAAAAACATATATAGATCCTCCTGGAAATTGGAAGGAAACAAGATCGCTAGGCAAAAGTAGGAAGCACAGGAGTGGGGATGGGGTGGAGGTAGGAATGGGGGTGGGGGTAGGTGAAGGGGAGAGGGGGAGGGAGAAGGGAGAAGGGAAGGACTGGGAAGAGCTTGGGGGAGTGGGAGGGTGGAGATGGAGGAAGGGTGGATATTGTAGAAGAGAATAAGATATCTACATTAAGGGAGACATTTTAGGATTGGCAAGAGTCTTGGCTCTAGAGGGGATCCCAGGTGTCCACGGGGATGACCCCAGCTAGGTACTTGGGCAGCAGAGGAGAGGGTGCCTGAACTAGCCTTGTCCCATAATCACATTGATGAGTATCTAGATCATCACCATAGAAATTTCGTCAGATAGAGACAGAAACACACATTCATATCAGAGCAATGGACTGAGCTCCCAAGGTCCAGTCAAAGAGCAGAAGGTGGGAAAAGATGAGCAAGGAAGTCAAGACCGCGAGGGGCTGGTCCACCCACTGAGACAGTGTGCCTGATCTAATGGGAGCTCACCAAATCCAGCTGGACCAGGACTGAATGAGCATATGATCAAACCGGACTCTCTGAATGTGGCTGCCAATGGGAGCTGACTGAGAAGCCAATGATAATGGCACTGAGACCTATCTCTTCTGCATGTATTGGCTTTTTGGCAACCTACTCTATATGGATGCACACCGTCCTAAGGGATGGAGGGGGGAGGGCCTTGGGCTTTGCTCTTAAGGAAGCAGGAGGAGGGAGGAGGGGTAGTGGGGGAGTGGGAGGGGACTGGGAGAAGGGGAGGAAGTGTAAATTTTTGAATGAAAAATAAAATAATATGAAAAAACCAAAATAAGACTTTGCAGTATAAAAATGGAAGTTGTGCCTTTGTTGGGAAAAATTTGCAAGATATTTAGATTACAAATTTTTATGATGACACAGCAGAAGAGGGATGAAAATATATACAGCAAAATTTCAAATTACTGCTCTCGGAGATTTAATAAGCCTGTTTCCTAAAATGATTCTAACAACAGCAGGATGTTTCCCCTGCAAAATTCAACAGTTCACATCTTGATTCTTATACCAAATTTAATCGTACTTACTTTTTCTTTTGTGAGGGTGATTATGAATAATTAATTCATTAGTCCATGTATTTATCAAATACTCTGTCCTAGTGGTCAGACTAGGGGCTGAGTCTCTCTCAAATATTAGAGGTCATAATTAGAACTAAACTTTGTCTTGTGTTGAATTTGACATTTGGAACTCAAGTTTAAGTAAATGTCAAACTTTAACTCTGAAGATGTAGCAATTTCCTCCCTTTGAAACTGTTTGTCCTTTTTTGGTTCTACACAAAAACATTTATACAAACTTCTGGAAGCTGCTTCCAATAACTAAGTTGTGTAAATCCAATATAACCACAAAATTCTACAAGAACAGGATATGATTCATACTTTGCTCAACTCTTTAATTTCTGATTCTTTGATTTTTTTCATTTTACTCATATGAACACATTAGCTCTAACATCAAGCTAACACATTATCTCTCACATCTAAAAGAAATGATCTCTTTAATGTACAATGAGTCTGTTTCTTTACTGTCTTTAATGCGGTCCAGTGTAGACAAATTAAAGTTGCTTGTGTCAAATTATTCACATATTAATTTTGACAATGGATGTTAACTTAGAAAGCTATTCCCACAATTTGGTATCACTGAACTTCTGAGCCTTAACATAATTCTTTGACCTCAGTGGCTATCGAGCATTTACCATTTCTGTGAGTTTAAGCTGAGATTCAATACTGTTGCTCATCATTAACAGGTATATAATATACTTTTCTCATTCTTGTCTGCAGTCAGTCAAATGACCCCTTTCCTGTTCTTCCTACTTCTGCTTCTCTCCCTATTCTCTATGTGCACTACTGTAACAGAATTATCCTGGTAAACAGCCATGTCATTTTCTTTGTATTGTCCCTATTATTACCTAACACATGATAAATTTGTCTACAGAATTCTTATAGTAGTGCCATGGCACTACTCAAGGAAAGAAAGGAACTCAAGTTATAGAAAAAAAAATGTACGGCCCCCCCATACTTATTTTCCTAGAGTAGAAATGGTTCCACAAAGGATCTTATAAATTGAGTTTATAACTTGTAAAGCAGATAATTTAATGAACAAAAAGATTTGCTGGTTGATTATCTATCTGAGAAGTTAAGAGCTTGTATTGCTCTTACAGAAGACCTAATTTTATTACCTGCCATTGATGCCAGGTGACTCACAACTACTTGTAACACCATGCCCAGGGAGTCTGATGTGCCATTCAGGCCTTCTAAGGCAACTTCACTCATATGCACATACCCACTGACAGACAGACAGACAACCAAAATATTTAAAATAGAATTTAAGAAAGATCAAAATAATGTTTTCATCTTTTCCTAACTTATTTAGGATGAAGAGAAAAAGAAGAAAGGATTTGATCTGTTGATCCGCACCATTTTTCAACTTGAAATGCTCGTTAACTGAAGCTCAACTTGAGAATACTCAGTTGAAGCATCTATGAGTGTATGTGAGTGAGAAGCAATGAGTCCATGTCCTAAATTTCCACACCTACACTCTGAGGAGATCCTTTTTTGGAGAGATATTTCTGTTCCTCCATGCTACAAATCCTGCAGTTGCCAAACCAAAACAAACATCTTTTGTCAAGATTCTTCTTTAATCAGAACCCTTCCTCCATTTAATTTCACTGACAGATACATTAGCAATAATTTTTTCCATGTTTTGAATTCTTATTTATAATTAGTTATGCTATTCTGAGGAAATTGTTACCACAAATAATCGCTCTAGTAGCTACCATAATTCATTTGGAAGTTTACAGTAAACCATTATGCATAGAAAAAATTTAGTATAAATTCATCTTTAATCATGAATTGATTACAAATTACAATATAAGAGGAATACAATATAAAATACAGAATAATGTATATTATAATAACATCTTAATATATAAAACATGTAAATATATTAGAATAAAGGTCTATTGGAGAAATAGAAACAGAATGTTATTAAGGGAAATAGAGTAAAACACTTTAATATAAAATAATTTGTTCATATATTTTAGATGGTGTCTATGTACTCTATAGGTTCCTATGAAGGGTATCATGAAATTTCTGCTTAATGTATGTACATACAGCTCTTCAACTAAGCCTGGGCTATTTCGTAGGAGTCAAGGTATTCATTCTTCAGCTAGAATACTTCTTCAACCAATGGGTCACTTTTCTCCCCACTGCAGCTATTTTTGATCTCTGATCCCTGTCTCTGTTGCTTCTTTCCAGCTGAGGTGCTCATTTTCATTCTGTTTCCATATTTAAATGGTTCCCCTTCCTTTAGAGGTTGACCCAGTTTTCAGATACTCAGTACAGTCTTTCTTAACCATGCTAACACCTGTTTATTTTAACTTTTTGGAATTACAATAAAATACATTGTTCTTAAAGTTTCATTTGGACATTTAATCAAATGCAAGCTTGGTTTGTACATAATATCATAAGTGCCTGTTCACTGATGTCTGCAAATAAAATAGTGTTATAGACTGAGCGTTTGAGTCTTTAGCATTTCACTGTTGAGTTCCCATCTACATTTCAAAAATATGTAGGAGCTAATTAGGTCATAAAACAGAAGCTCTAGTATGGTATTAGTGTGCTAATAAGAATCTAAACAAGGTAGCTTCTGCTTCCTGTCTGTGCTATTAAGATAAAGCAATAATTCTACAGCTTACAACCTGGAAAGAAATCCTTACAAGAACCTCAACATGGCAGCATGTAGGTCTAGAACATCTAGCTGACAGATTGTAAAAAAATATATTTCTGTTGTTTACAAGCCACACAGTCTGTGGTAACTTGATATAGCAGTTGGAACTTACAAATATAAAGACCAAAGCTCTTAAAGTATAGGGATATTAAGTTATACTGCATGGAATGATACTATGAATATAGTGATGTCTAAGAAGAATTTGATGAAAGAATAATTAGAAAAAATATTTATTTTTGAAAGGTGGGACACATTAGGTATTGTCAGGATGACAAATGATAATTGCAAAATCTTTAAGGAAAAAGCAGGTTTTAACATCTTAATGGTCTTAGAGACAGTGTTATGTTTTGCTGCAATAACCAGTCATTTGTGGGCAAGGGTTTGAAAAATTCAAAATGGGGGTTAAAAACATATATAGATCCTCCTGGAAATTGGAAGCAGACAAGATCACCAGGCAAAAGTTGAGAGCATGGGGGTGGGGGTGGGGTGGGGGAAGGGGAGAGGGGGAGAGAGAAGGAAGAAGGGGAGGGTTAGGGAGATCTTGGGGGAGTGGGATGGTTGAGAGGGAGAAAGGACAGATATGGGAGCAGGGAAGAAGATATCTTAATTAAGGGAGCCATTTTGGGGTTGGCAAGAGGCTTGGCTGTAGAGGGGTTCCCAGGTATCCACAGGGATGTCCCCAGCTAGGACCCTGGGCAGTGGAGGAGAGGGTATCTGAACTGGCTTTGTCCTGTAATCAGATTGATGACTATCTTGAATATCACCATAGAACCTTCGTCCGGTGACAGATGGAGATAGAGAAAGAGACCCACATCAGAGCACTAGACTGAGCTCCCAAGGTCGGGTTGAAGAGCAGAAGGAGGGAGAATATGAGCAAGGAAGTCAGGACCACGAGGGGTTGGTTCACCCACTGAGACAGTGTGCCTGAGCTAATGGGAGCTCACCAAATCCAGCTGGACTGGGACTGAACGAGCGTGGTATCAAACTGGACCCTCTGTATGTGGCTGACAGTTGGGGCCGACTGAGAAGCCAATGATGATGGCACTGGGATTTGTCTCTACTGCATGCACTGGCCTTTTGGGATCCTAGTGTGTTTGGATGCACACCTTCCTAAGCCTGGATGGAAGGGAGAGGGCCTTGGGCTTCCCATAGGGCAGGATATCCTGCCCTCTCTTAGGACTGGAGGGGGAGGGAGAGAGGGGGAGGGGGAGAGCTGGAGGAAGTGGAAATTTTGAATGGTATTATTTATACAGTAATAAAAAAAAGAAAGAAAAATGCAAAGCGTATGTGTGCTCTTGTCCAAGTATGTTTCCCTAAAACCTTCTGTTGCTGTGCTTAATGCTAGTATATTAATTGTTTAGAGACTTCAAAGCCCAAATAAAATGCAAATGCTATCTTGAAGAACATCTTAGCTGACATTGTTTTATCAGATTATTTAGCCTACTTGCCCAGCCCTCTTTGCAGTATTAGAATAGACAGAGATAAGGAAAATAAGTGAAGGAAAAGGCTCCAAGCATGCAGCTCTGTGGAAGGCAATGTCAGGGGAAATATTTTGGGCAACAAGGCTGTGTGGTAAATGTGCTGAATATGTAAGAAGGAATAAAGTGCTATTTGACATAAAACAGTGGGCACAGAACAGCTGTTGGGTGAGCCAGATCTGTTAAAGAGGAAAGTGTGGTGCGTAAGTTTGATGAGTGAATATCAGTAGGACCTTTTAGTGAAGATGGAAGATGTCTTCATTGTAGAATGGAAGATGCTGCATTGAAGAAAATGTCTCTTCACCATTCCTATGTACCTTGCACAACTACTTACGTTACTAAAGCAACATTCACCTAGGTATCTTGAACTTTATTCATTTATTATATGAGAAAATGAATGTTTCCTATATTCCCATTTGTTGATCATTGGGTTTTTTTGTTTTTTTTTTTTTCCTGTTGGGCAACTGGTCTTATTCAGAAAGTCCTTGCTTGAGCTTATATCAGGAGGTATAGCCTTTATTCTTTCTTGCCAAATACTCAGATTTTTCAGTTATACATTGAGTTGTTTGATCCATTTGGAATTGATTCATGAGCAAATGAAGCAAGAGGATCAAGTTTCACTTTTTTCCATGGAGATATTCAGTTCTCACACCATTTGTTAAAGATGCTGTATTTTCTCCAGTGTATGTTTTTGGCATATTTGTCCAAATCAAATGGATGGAAGGTCATGGGCTTATGAGGGTCCTCAGTTCCATTCTTTGATCAATATGTCTGTTTTCATGACAGTACCCTGCTGTGTTTATTACCACTGATTTTTAGTTGTATTTTAAAACAGGAATAATGATGCTTCCAACAATGTTTTTATTGTTGAGCATTGTTTTGGTTATCTGAGTTTGTTTTGCCTTCCTATAAGTTTTTTTTAATTTCTGTTAAGTATTGTGCCAGAAGGGTACTGATTTGGTTGTCTATATTTTATAACCTGCCACATCACTGAAATTTTTTTATAAGTTCTATTAGTTTTCTGATGAAGTCTTCTGGATCTCTCATGTCTGCAAATAGAAGTACTTAGATGTGTTCATTCCTTACCTTATCGCTTTTCATTTCTTCTCTTGGCTTACTGATGTAGCTAGGACTTAAAGCACTGTATTGAAAGGAGTAGGGAATATCTTATCTTAGTGGAAGTGCTTCAAGTTTTTCTCCATTTAACATGAGGGTAACTATTGTTTGGTTACACATTCCTTTTATGATGTTGCAATACTTTTCCCCAGCCCTAGGATTTCCAGGGTTTTATCATGAAGGGATGTTGGATTTTGCTGTAGGCATTTTGGAATCAATTGAAAGGATCATGTAATTTTTGTCATTGAATCTATTTACAAGTTGAATTTTATTTATTGACTTACATAAGTTGAACCATCCCTGAATCTGTGGAGTGAAGCAACATGATCATGGTGAATGACCTTTTTAATAAGTTACTGAATTTCATTTGTAAGCATTTCATCCAGAATTTTTGCACTGATAGATTTAAAAGTTCTGTACTGCAAAGCAAACTACTAACTGAAGAGACAGCCTATAGAATATGAAAAACATCTCTAACACCTACTTATCTGACAAAGGATCAGTGTTTAGGTTATACAAATAACTGAAATAAGTAAACAACCCAAGAATGTGATAGCAATAAACAACTCAAAACATGGATTATGGATCTGAAAAGAATTTTCAGAAGAAATGCAAATGAATAATAGTCATAAAAGTGTTCATCATCTTAGTCATCAGGGAAATACAAATTAAAGCTATCAGAATGGCTAAGATTTATGGTAAAAGAACAACAAATTCTGGTGAAAATATGGGAAGTGGACATCCCTCATACGCTGATAGTGGGAGGGGGGTGCAAATTGGTGCAATCACTATGTAAATCAATGTGACAGTTCCTCAAAAAACTGGCTGTACCATTCCTAGGCATATATCCAAAGGACTCTGTTTCTTACTATAGAGACACATGTTCATGCCTGGTCATTCTGTGTTATTCAAAGCAGCCTTGCTATGGAGATAGGCTTGATGCACACTGGCTGATGATGTATACTGGACATGTACTATGGAGAAACAATGTAACTTTATTCATCTGTGAAGAAAGCTGAAATCATGAAGTTTGCAGGTAAGTGGGTGACCACACCATGGCACTAAGATCACACCAGTCAAAATAGTAGAATAGAGGTGAAAAAGTTCACAAGCCAATACTGCTAACTGAGGAGATGGGGCAGAACAACTGATTGTTTCCAGGCCGCAGTTATCTTTAAAGGTGTGTCTCCCGGCAGATAGACTATAGCCCGGTAGATGGCCCCACATCCTTGAGTACATGGGTAACACTAACTGGACTCAGAGTGTTATTACAGAGAAAAGAGGACACTAAGATGGGATGTGGGGAGTAGATCTAAGGGGAGTTGTGGGAAGGAGTTGATGGTGAATGTCACTGTAATGTATTGTATGAAGTTTTCAAAGAATTTAAAATTTAAAGAGAAAAGTATTGTAAGCAAAAAGTGATAAATTAAGAGTGTGTCTCCGTATGTAAAATTAGTGCACTAGTGCAAGATATACACTTGAAATATCTTGTACATTTTCACAGTAAGAGTTGAGGATCTAGAGACATGACAGTGTGGTTAGGAAAAATTATTTCTCTTGTAGATCTGAGTTTGATTCTGATCACCATCTATAAATCTAGTTCCATGGGTTCAGACATCCTCTTCTAATTTTTGTAGACATCATGTATGCACATGCTACAGATAGATATGAATTCAGTCAAAACAGGCAGACCATGAAATAAAACAAATAAATCTAAAAATGAGTAGAGATTCAAATAGGTATTTGCTTAACAAAGACACAAAATGGTCAACCAATGCAAGTAAAGATGCTCAGAATCATTACTTATCAGGAAGTGGCAAACCACAGACATCATGGGATTGATGGGAATGACAGTAAACTCAGAGTCAAGAGTTAAACAGTGTAAGAAAAATGTCCAGATTCCCACAAAACAATATTAGCTACACTGCCCCTTACAGTCAGCCAGAGAACATGGCGCCTGCAATTACATTTAGTCCAGTTATTATTTCCCCTGAGTCAGAGTTTCTTTCATCTATTTTCCCCAAAACATTCATATTTTGCTCAGTTTTGTCCACTTGCAAAGCTTATGCAGTGTACTGGTACCCAGCTGCAAGGGAGAAAATAAAGAGGAGTTTTGTGATTTTTAGGTTCTACCGGGGAAAAAATGTTCTGCTTGTCCAATAAAAATAATGAAAAGAGCCCCATAAATTGATAAAGTTTAAGAAGTTATTCCATGAGAACAGGTATTTAAGAAACTGTCAAAAAAGAAGGATAAAAGAATCAAGAAACTGATTTTGAGAATAATAATAAATATCTATAATACTTATCTAATATATTGTGATCCAAACTTTTAATATTTATTGGAGGACAGAGAGATATTTCAGAGGTTAAAGCACTTGCCATTGTAGCCTGAAGACCAGAGTTTGGAACACCAATATTCAATTGAATGGAGGGATACGTAGCAGTTTGCAGGCTGAGTCTGGAAGCAAACTAATAAGAACAGCCACATTGATGGGTTCTGGTTTAATTGAAAGAACCCTTCTAAATAAAAATGGCAGAGAGAGAATCTAGGATGATATCAATCAACCTGGAGTCTCCACATAAATGCACATACATGCATATGCACGTTTCTACATGTGTGTGAGCACATCTATGCATGAGTATTTATACACACACACACAGAAATGGAAAAAGAAGAAACAATATTGGATTAATTTTCAGAATTATGTTCCACTTCAGAGCTTTCCATATGGTGGTCACTTGATTGAAAGAGTGGGTTTTTTTAATAGTCTTTTACTTATAATTATTTTAAAAACTTGTTTTAAATTATGAGCAAGACAGACATTCAGGAAGATACCATCTCCACTTTGTAGGCCAGAAACTGAAGCCATACTCTCTTAGCTTAGACAACAGGACCTCAATACAGAAGGCAAGCACTCTAACACTTCACACGGTTCCATCATTTAGCATGGTACCCATGAATATCTCTCCATGACTACAATGCATTTTTGGTTGCCTCATCTCCCAATGCTCTGCAACAGCAGAGTAACATTGATCTCCAGCAGATTCTGGCACCAACCAACCTTGTAACTGGCATGTTCTGAGACACAGTTTAATTTTCCCCTTTATTCTTGAGACAGGGTCTCACTATGTCGCCCTAAGTGTCCTGGAACTCTCTAAAGAGGCATGCTGATTCCATCACGCTTGCTCCTTTTCATATGTTTTTTGTGTCCTTGCAATTTTTTTCTAGGTCAAAATCCTTAGCTTTGGGATTTCTCTTTTCCCTTTTTCTATCTTTTGATGCATAAGGAACTTTTCTGTAAAAAGCCTATCTCCAGATGCTTCCCCAGGGCACCATTAAAAGGGGAGGGCAGCAGGCTTCCTTGCTCACTCTGTGAGTCACTCGCTGGCTATATGCGTCATGAGGTGAGGCAGAGAAGGCAATTCGTTCTGACAGCACTGTACCATGACCAAGAACCATGTGAAGCAAAGAAAGAGGCCAAATGTGCCGATGAAAGTGAACTGGCCTCAGGGGAGTTCATAGAGTGCACAAACCAGGCAAGGATATTAACAACTGCATTGCAATGGCATGATGAAGAAAACTAATAATTACCATGGAAACATGAAGGGCTAGATTATCTCCAGGAGAGGCTGGAACAATGGCAGTCAGAACACATTAAGCTAAAACTTAGAGTGTGGAAGTGACTAGGATAGGTAGAGCCAAGGTGTGGAAGGAATATCCTACAGTGGATCCAAGTGAGAAAAAGTTGAGTATACAAAATAATACACCAAGAGTCAGCAAATGCAGACTGTGTAGTCCCCAAAGGAACAGATGTATAGGAAGTTTAGAGAATTTCAAAGCAAAAATGTGACCATGGTTAGTGTTAAGCTGCATGTGTGTTTTTTTCTTTTTTCCCCCATTTTGAGAAGAGAGTCGGCATCCTAAAAAAAATCCTGAGAATTTAATTCCTTACCTTTTACTAAGACCATTGCTATTAAATTATTAGAAATCGTATTCTTTTCAAATTAATTCCACATTCTGAGGCTAAAAGGGGTCCATATGTCCCACATGTTGGATTGATGTCATTTTACCAAGCAGAAGTAACCCTACTTGATGTTCAGAGCTTCTCAGCTTTCCGATTTATAATGACAAGCGTCTTGGAGATAACAGGCCAGGTAAAACAGTGATGAAAGGCACAGAAGAGTGAGGGTTGTATATGTCTCTAGACCTCTCTGCTTTCAGTTTCTACTCAAGCTGGGTGGTTAGAATCTTGCCCTTGGACGCGTTTTCATTAATGGCAAGAAGCTGCTCTAATTAGAGCGTTTCCAACAACTTTATGCCAAACATATGTGCGACTGAATGTGTTTTTTAAAATTAATTTTCCATTGCTCATTTGTACAAATTAGAGTTTCATCATGGCATTGTGATATGTAAAACAAAATATTAGAAGCCAGAATTTCTGACAAAAATCCCTACTTCCTCATTAAAATTTATAGCATAATAGATGTTTAAAAAAACAGGGCTAACTTCTACAACAATAAATATCTCAACTGGTTTATTAACATTAAAAGCAACACCATAATATTGTAAAAGCAGAAGTATAAAAACTCTATTATCTTAATGGCACATGTGTGCTTTAGAAAATATTAGATTAAATTAAGAGCATTTTTTT
>PVIU01010931.1:0-67125 GCA_004026605.1 Ondatra zibethicus
TTATTGAAGAAACCATAATGAACATTAGCAATTGGGCATGTCAATATTTTGTTCTCAAATTTCACCAGCAGTTACAAATAAACCATTTCAACCATAGTTTTTGTGGACACTATTCTTATTGCCACAGAAGGTTGAAATAATTGCATTGTATATTGTAATCTGAGTTACTAAGTAAACCCAAAAGCGTAAGAATATTTTAAATGGTGTCTATATTACACAATGTACAAATCAATGCATGTCAAGACATGTAAGTGGTCATGAATGTTATTTTTATTTGGAGGTTGTTATAATGGTGGGAGAATACTCTGGATGTAGAGACCATCCTTGGTAAAGTTCTTGCTAACATCTGCAGTTGACAGTAATTCATGAAGTGTTAGGAAAATAAAACATCACGCATATTGATCAACTATTATGTGCCAGGTAAGAGCTAAGTGAATCTTATAACAATGTCAATAATTAGAGATAACTATTGCATATTCCACTGTTCAGGAGATAAGAAGACAGACTGAAAACTTAAACAATAATGGGGTTGACAGATGTACTAATCTATGACACACATATATGTAAAATATCCATATACATAAAATGAAAATAAATATTTTTAAATAGTAACCCAACACTATTTGATTGGATTTAAGGTCTACTCCACAAGATGGAGCTATACATAGCACCCTGTCAGAGAAAAGAATTTGTGGCTAGATGGGTTATAGACTGTAGGTGAAAACCTACTACTATTACTCTATGGACATATTACTAAACGGTCAAGGTGTTAAAATGACTCATAAAGACATGTACTCAGGGCCTGTGCATGAAAGGTAACCACTCTAGTGGCCCAATCTCTGACCTGTACCTCAGTTTGTATGTCTTTTATTATTAGGTATTAAGAGCCTTTGTATCATATAGGCTCTTAATATCGTAAAGTGCATTGTTGATTTAAGCCATTATAATTTTTGTAAATATTTTTACTCTCTCTCTTACTTACCATTTCATTCCCTTGTGTATATTTTGACAATGACATTTCTAATTTTAATGAATCCATGCATATTATATATGTAAGTGCATGTATGAATTCATATATTGTTTGAATCCTTCTATCAGATCTGCCCCAGGAACATTCTCTTTATAGTTAGTGCATCGTGTTTAAGTGCATTTTCTACACAGTCACATGAATACATCCTCTCAAAACGCCTCCTAGAACCTTTGTTGGTCAACTCTTTATATTTTGTCCTATGACTGTGATCAGCTCATGGGATATTTTCTTTAGATGTTAGAGAGAAAATTTAATATTTTTTCTATATGGAAATTTAATTAACTTAATAAAATAATTGAACAAATATTTTTGACTTATTTTTAATTGACTCAATACAAACAGAGTAAACTTTACATACTAGTCTAAAATGGCACCTTAGTCATAAGTCAACTAAGAGTTATCTCTTAATTCTAACTTCTGTTGGACTGACCCATTTATCTCTTCTCTGGGCTCTCCTGCTCTGATCTCTTGATAACCAGAAGAGTACTACTGCATGTCCAGGTTGATTCTCAACTCTTTGGTCGACTGTGCCTTCCAAACACTTTCCCATTCTTATATAATTGTATTATAGTCTTGATCAATTCCACAACAAAACACTCTGACAGATTTAAGTATATTGGGTTGGTCTCACATGCTAATGTCAGGATAATTTTCTCCTAATATACCGTGAGTCTCTCAATATAACAAAATTGTGACTTATCATTTGAAAATAATTTATTTAGTTTTAAAAAAGAATTTCAGCTTAACACATTTGTACTAATGAAATATTTTATTGTTTTATTGACCTTTATGTTTTTCTCCCCTCCTCTCCCTTCCTCCCCTCTCCCCTTCTACTCTCCCCTGTGATCTTGTCTTGTTCTCCTTCTTTTGTAGATTCACGTATGTCTTTCGTAGGGTCCTCTTTGTTGTCTAGGTTCTCTGGTGTTGTGAACTGCAGACTGGTTTTATTTTTCTTTGCTTTATGTCTAAAAGCCAATTATGAGTAAGTACATATTTTATTTGTCTTTCTGGGCCTGGGTTACCTCACTTAGTATGTTTTTTTTCTAGATTCATCGATTTGTCTGCAAATTTCAAGATGTCATTATTTTTTACCACTGTGTAGTAATACTCCATTTTATAAATATATTACATTTTCTTTATCCATTATTTGGTTTAGGGGCATCTAGATTGTTTCCAGGTTTTGGCTATTATGAATAATGCTGCTATGAGAATGTGCATAGTTGAGCACCTGTCTTTGTGGTATGATTGAGCATCTGTAGTGACATTTTATTTGTAATTTAATAAATAAAGATCGCCTGAAGATCAGATTATAAAACAACCCCACTGGTCAATCTTTCAGACCAGGCAGTGGTAACACACACCTTTAATCCCAGTAGCCACATTAATTGCCATAGAAACTGGGCAGTACGTACCTTTAATCCTAGCCCTAGGGAGGAATATAAGACTGGAGGAGACAGCTCATAGTCAGTCTCATTCTGAGATTCATGGAGGTAGGATAGCCATTTTCAGACTTAGGTCAAGGTAAGAACCAGAAGAAGCTGCTTTGCTTTTTGGATCTTCAGGTTGAAACCCAATTTCTCTCTGAGTTTTTATTAATCATGTTTCAAGCATCCTTTGGATATATACCCAAAAGTGCTATTGTTGGGCCTTGAGGTAGATTGCTTCTTAATTTTCTGAGGAATTGTCTTACTAATTTCCAAAGCGACCATACAAAGTTTGTACTCCCACCAGCAATGGAGGAGTGTTCCCCTTTCTCCACATGCTCTCCAGCATAAACTGTCATCAGTGGTTTTGGTTTGGCCATTCTGGTAGGTGTAAAATGGAATCTCAGAGTTGTTTTGATTTGCATTTCTCTGATGGCAAAGAATTTCAAGCATTTCCTTAAGAGTTTTTATTGTACTAAGGAAAATTTTTAAATGAGTGTACAAAACAATGGATTTTATGGCATTTTGTGCCTTTCAATACATTTGGCTCTCTCGTCCCTCTCCTTTGTCCCTCCTCACTTCTGTGGGTCTTTGTCCTGTTCCTAAATAGTGTACATTCTGTTTTCATGTCATATAAACCTATTGTTCCCCACTCCTATCTTCAATGAGACCCTCCTTCTCCCATGTGCATTTTCTTTCTACTTTCATATGTATGTATGCATGTATTTCACAGATATATTTAAATCTAGATTACACATAAGAGAGAAATCATCTAAATAAATAATATTTGTCTGAGTGACTTATTTTGTTTGACATGATAATCTCCAGCTACATCCATTTTTAAAATTATAGTACAATTTTACCATTTTTTGGCTAAGTAATACTCCATATTCTATATATACCACATTTCCTTTATCCATTCATCTGTTAATGGACATCCAGGCTGTTTCCAGGGATGTACTGGCCTACAGTCTTTTATATACCAGAGTAGTAGATGGACATATGGTAATTCTATGTTTAATGTTTTAGGAATGTTAATACTGATTATTTTCACAAAGGCTGCACTGGTTTTAATTCCCTTCAGCAACATACAAGCATCCTTCTTCTCCTCACCATCATTAACATTTATAATTGTTTTCTTTTCCTTATTTAGTCATTTTGATTGGGATAAGTTAGAATTCAGTGTGGTTTTAATCTGTATTCTTTAATGGGTAAAGAATGCCTTTCAAGTATTTAGTGGCCACTTGTGTTTCTACTTTTTTTTATCATTCACTCTTTGCTATTATTTGTTTTTAACTTAATAACAATTCCATAAATATACAGAATGCATTTTTTATTAGTCACACTCTATTACTTTCTCTTGTCCCCCTATTTTTCCACTTAAAACCTTAATTCTAGCTAGTCCTACTTCCTTACTTGTTTGCATGTGATCCACTGAGTTTATAATTAGGACTGCTTACGAGATTATGGATGGATGAAGGCTGTTTGTTCAATTTGTTGTCTCACTTATTGGCTAGATGAGTTTGGTTTTCTGTGAGGTGTTTTCAAATGTCTTTCAATCATATTTTAGTTATTAATCTCCACTCAGACATAGTTGACAAAGATTTTCTTCAGTTCTCTAGGTTGCCTCTGATTATTTCCTTCATTGTGCAGAAGCTTTCCAGTTCATGCAATTCTGTCAACTGTTGCTATTATTTCCTGAACAATTAGAGTCCTGTTCAGACAATTGAGATGTTTTGAGAATCTTTCTCTAGATTTTAATAGGCATTTTCTTTTCATGTCATTATATGCAGTACCCACTTATTTACTTATCTGTTTCTTTTCTTTTAACAGAGTCTCATTATGTTGACCAGGATGAAGACAAACTCTTGAGCTTAAACAATACTCCTGCCTCAGCCTTCTGAGCTTCAGGTCCCTAACTAACCTAGCTGTTATAAATAACTCCCTTCAATGTGTTCAAATATCAGTGTTTATGAAGAATTTGTTAAAAACAAAGAACCTACAATTTTGAATAACAAAAATTTATGTATGTGATTGAATAACAAATATTTTATGTGTATGTTCAATAAATTTTAAGTATATAGGGAGTATGAATGATATTCAGAAAAGTTCAATTAAGATCTCCAGTATGGGGAGAAATATGTTTTGGGAATATTTGAGGATCATTAATATTTAAACAAAAGATCTCAATGAAAAAATCATTCTCTATAGCATCCAGTAGGCTTTTTATATCAAGCTATTAATTATATTATTTCTTCTTGAATAATATATATTATTTCTTGGATGTCCAATAAATTTATATTATTTCTTGAGTTTTATTTCTTCCTTCTAATCTGTTCCCTTTAAAAAGCCAACATTTTTTGCTACCGCACTGGCCAGACTTCCCAGTGCAATGATGATTAGAAGTTATGATAGCAGGTGTCTTTCCCAATATCACAGGAGAAGATTGCCCAGGCACCATTAGATTAAAATGTTCCCTTCTATTCTAGCTGTCTATGAGTTTTAATATGAATATTGAGTTTCGCCAAATGCTCTCTCAGCATCTTTTGAGACTCTTTGTCCTTTGTTCTTTCTCTATGGGAATTATATTGCTTCAACTTTTAAGATGCATCACCCATAGATTCTTGAACCATCCCCCACTTTATCAAGATGTGCCACTATTCTTTTTGTATAAAACTGGGTTTTAATTATTATTAGTTTATGTTTGCATCAATGTTCATGGCAGAAATTGATCTATAATTTCCCTTTCTTTATTGTTCCCATTAGGTTTTAATGCGAAGGATGAAAGAAAAAAGAGGACAAATAAATTTCCTCTCTGTAAATTATTTGTGCTATTGTGTATAAGATTAATCTTATTTTTTTCTAGACTTCAGATAAAAATCACAGACCAGTCACTCTGGGGTATGGAGTTTTCATTGTTGAAAATTATTTTATACTAGATCTCTGATATCCATCAGAATTGTTAGATCTTCTACTTCTGTCAGATATGGTAAGATTTTTGTAGTCTATACACTGAATGTGTTTTAGTTTTGAATAAAGATTTTTATTATATTCTCTGATTATCTTTTATTGATAGTACCACTCCAATTTTTCTTTGCTGCTTAGTCTGTTGATCCAAAGGTTAATGAATTTCATTGCTCTTTATACAAAACACATAAAACAACAACAACAATGAAACTAGCAGCTATTGGTTTATTGATCCCAACTATTTTACATTTACTCTGCATTTAATAATTTTTCCTAAACATTTTCTATGCTCTCCCTTCTGTTTAATCAGTTTGGTACTCTCTCTGTACTTTTTCAGATGGATACTTAGGCAATTAGTTTCAAATTTTTCTTCTCTTATGTATAAATTTCCATTTATCATAGATTGAACTACATTCCTGAGACAGTGAACGTATCTTATGGGTCTTAATTTCAGATTTATCTGTTTTTTATTTACTCATGAGTATTGGAGGTATATTATTTATTTGTACACATAGGAGTATTTCCTTTTAGCAATTGGTCTTTTTCTATTTCTATACTTCTAAGAGAATATACCATTTGTAATTTTAACCCTATAAAATTTCAGATGATTTATTTGTATAAATGTGTATTATATACTTAAGAATAATGGTTAATGGGTTTTCCCCCTGCAGCACACACCCAAACTAGCTCTAAAATGTAAGTTATAATTCACGCTTGCTCTATTCATTTGCCAGTAAACTGCATATGAAGCCCTTCCATGGGAAGGACTGGTCCATTTTCCTTTTAGTTCTTCCATGCCATGCTTTTCACATTTTGAGGCTACATTGCAGGTACCACCTCATAACTCACATGTGTGAGTTATAAGCTTATGAGATTTCCAGAGGATAAAATCCATAAATCACCAAAACCAGGAATGTGAGAAATTATACTCTCTATGTTCTAACCATGCCTTCAAACTGGTTGGAAAGACTAATGCACCCATCTGAACCTTGACTTTCCCACTTATCCTTCTGGATATGAATGACTTTGTCATCCTTATCATCTCCCAACGTCTCACTCCACCTTCAGTCAGTACTTTCACTGAGGAGTCACATGTACAATTCTGTATTTTACCTTGTGAACTTGCTTAAATCATTATTCAGAGAACTGCTATAAATCTACACTTAATTTTTGTTTTAAAGTCCTTTTATGAAGTTTTTCTCTTTTTTCTTTTTTTTTTTAGCTTTAAGATTTTCTTATTTATTTATTTATCTTACATCACAGCTGCAGTTTACCCTGCTTCCTCTGTCAGGAGTCCCACAAGAAGATCAAACTACACAACTATACCATAGATAAAGAGGACTTCCAAGTCCATGAAGTTCCATGAAGGCTCCCTAGTTGTCTATTCAGTCTCCTTGAGCTCTTGTGAGGCCAGGTTAGTTGATTCTTCGGATTTTCTTGTGATGTCCTTGACCCCTCTGGCTCCTACATTCCTTTCTCCTCCTCTTCTGCAGGATTTTCTGAGCTCTGCCTAGTGTTCATCTGTGGGTCCCTGCATCTGTTCCCATCAGTTGCTAGATGAAGCCTTTCTGATGACAATTGGGCTAGACACCAAGCTATGAATAACAGCAAGAGTATCTCTAGGCATACCTACATTGATATTTTTCCTCCATTCATGTTTGTTTCTATCCTAGGTCTCTGGGCCACCCAGCCTGTGAGTCCTGGTGCTCCAGTCAGTGTCAGAGGTGGGCATACTCTCCTAGCATGGTTTAGGATAGACCAATTATTGGTTGGCCACTCCCTCAATCTCTAGGCCACCCTTACCCCAGCACATCCCATAGGCAAGATAAACTGTAGGCTGAAGGTTATGTGGCTGCCTGGTTTCTCACACCCTCCACTTGAAGTCTTGCCTGGTCACAGGAGATGACCAGGTCAGACTATGTATCTGCTATGGCTAAGAGTCTTAGTTAAGGTAGATTGTAGATTCACAGGAGACTCTCTGGTACCAGGTTTTTACTTTTCCCCAGAAATGCCCCTCCTTATATTAGTCTCTTTCAGTACTCTTCCCCTTTTATTCCCCACTCAACTGATCACTCATGTTTGAATTTTTTAATTCATTTAATTCATGTAACACTGGCCACATTTTAGTCACGATTTGCCTCATCTCCTATCGTATTTTCACATAGTTTTCATTGGCATAATTACTGGAAATACAATTAGATAATTAGTGTATGGGAAAAGAATGAAACCTGAATGGAAGAAACATATCCTTTAGCATCAGTGGAAATTAGTAGGAATTTATTGAGGTCTGTCTTTCTTCTCCAGGGCTCCTATTTGTTTCCTCCACCATCTCCATAATTTTGTATTTTAATTTTCTTATCCCAGTCACAATATGGAAGACCTGAGTATAGCAGTCACATAACATCTTCTTATCAAGGAGATTCTTGAGCTAAAGGCAAAAGAAAAGCAGATCAAGGGAACCCTCTGCTTCCTTGTTACCTAGAATAAATCCAGATAGACATTTCTGAAGACAAAAGATGGTTGATTACTCCTCATAACTGAGTCCTAGCTAGATCAGAGATCTCTGGAATTCTAAAATGTCAGGCCAGGAAATTATGTCAAAGAAAACAAACTAAAGTAAAAAAAAAAAAGTAAAAGCAAAACTAATACAGTTTTATTCTAGAAAAGAATTTGGGGAAGATGGCGGTAAAGCTTGTCAGTTCGCTGTGAACCCTAGAATTATCCTTAATCTAAAACAGGAAGAATTGAGCAAGAGGGTGAGAGAAGCAGGGGCGAGAGGAGCAGGGGTGAGAGGAACAGGGATGAGAATAGCAGGGATGGGAGGAACAGGAGTGAGAGGAGTAAGGGCGGGAGGAACAGGGGTGAGAGGAGCAGAGGCGAGAGAAGAGGGGGTGAGGGGAACAGGGGCCGGCAAGAGGAGCAGGGGTGACTGGAACAGGGCTGAGAAGAGCTAAGGATGAGAGGACTGTGCACTTGAGGAATCTGTAAACTTAAATCTGGTTGATCATTACTTCAGTTTTGATTTTAAAGGGGATCCCCTGAGAAGTACCCATCACTGGATCTGATAACCTGATTCTCTTGTACAGTGAAATTTTGTTTGTTATCTAACAAATAAAGCTTGCCTGAAGATCAGACTGCAGAGCAAAGCCACTGGTTAGACATAGAGGCCAGGCAGAGGTGGCACACACCTTTAATTCCAGCACTCAGGAGACAGAGGCAGACAGATCTTTGTGATTTCAAGACCACCCTGGGTTACACGAGATTGATCCAGTCTAAAAGAGAAACAGATCCAGGTGGTGATGGATCACACCTTTAATATCAGTACTTGGAAGTCACATGCTTTTAATTCCAGAATTAGGGAGGTGCAGACAGGAAGGGATATGGCTGGGCTGAGAGAGGAATACAAAGCAAAAGGAGACAGGAGGAGCTCAGCAAATTCAGTCTGAGATTTCGTAGAGATGGCATTCAGTCTGAAGACTTGTGGAGATAAGATACCCCATTCAGTCTGAGGATTTTGTAGAAGTAAGAACTAGTAGTGGTTGGCTTCTCTGATCTTTCAACTTTTACTCTCTAATACCCAATTCTGGGTTTTTATTATTAAAACGAATTAGAATTCACGCCACACTCTCAAGAAAATTGTTCCTTCTTGCGGGTGGTCTCATCCTGGGTGATTTGTCTAGTGCTATTATGTTTCTGATGTAAGCTAACTGAAGGTTTAGGACAATGACTAGAGACTTTCTGGTGACTATTATGGGTCTGGAGTAAGACGCTAAATGTTGACAGTAAAATATTTCAGTTGCTCTTACCTTTGTTCCTCCATCTTGAACATAAGAAACATAGATTAGGTATCACTGGATTTCAGACAGGTCTTTGATAATTCAATGTACTTATATGTGGCTGGAGACATGGCTCAGTACTTAAGAGCACTGCTTGCACTTGCAGAGGAACCAAGTTTGATTCCCAGCACCCACATGGAAGCTAACAATGTCTGTAACTCCTGTTCCAGAGGGCCAGACGTATCCAGTGTTTTTTTTCTGGCATTATCAGGCAATACAGGCACATAGTACATGGACATACATGTGAGCCAAAACCCTCATACACACAAAATAAAAATAAGCAAAATTAATTTTTCAAAATGTTAGTATGCTTATGTGCATAGTTAAGCAGGAGTCTCATCCTTTAAAAATGAAGTATGAAAAATAAAGGCAGAGATTACAGACATTTATCCTGCTTTGGGCTACCTTGTGAGGCTGAAGAGGAATACCTTTTAGCGAAGGCAGTTCTGAGTACCTGTTGTACAAATTCTGTACCAGGGTCTAGAGTTTAAAATCCCCACAGAAAATGTCATGCTGGGAGTAAAAAGGCTCCAACTCAAGAGCAGAGGTTCCTAGCACCAGTGCAAAGGCTCACCTCAGAAGAGGGAACTTATTCCCCAGTACAGGTAACAGACTCACACGTACATCTGCACATACATATGGACTTGCTTCTATTCCATCCTCTGGGTTAGTTTTTATGAGTAGGACAATGGCCAAGAGGGAATTTCTACTTCCCCAGTTTTGGCTAAGACTATAAGCAAATTCATATTCCTATATAAAGTTCTAGCTGACTGTCTGTCTGTCTGTCTGTCTGTCTATCTCCTAACTACAGTCATTTCTTCTAAAACAAGTAGGCATTTGAACCTAAATTTAGGCCTAACAATCAGAGGAATCAGTAAAATTTGGAAAAGCAAAGTTGACCCCTTAAAGTAACTTTGACCCTCCATTTTGTGAGCTTCTCTAAGAAAGCACATACTTCTCCTCACCCCAACAGTATCAACAGGAGAGAAAGGAAAAATTCCATGTAATTTAGTTTGCTAGACCAATTGATTTAATTGGGGTTAATTAAATGAGTATAGATAAAGGTTACCTGCAGAATCATGGGCATGTTGGTCTCAACTGGCTTTAACTGGTCTTGTTTCTCTACTGTAAATTCTTAAAGCAACAAGGAGGAGCCTTGATAAGCACAGGAAAACAAAAGAAGTGGAATGCACAGTTGGTACAGGCTGATAGAACTGCGTTGCTGTTCACCCGCTGTGCACTCTGCCCTTCTTATTTCCCTGTGCTTATCAACTATACCTCGTTGTCACTCTATAATTTACTCGTCTTTCCTGAAGGTACTGTAGAAGCTGGGATATTTTTAGGCATGTCTTTGGGGAATGGCCATCCCTGTACATCTATCTGTGATGGATATATGAAGTATGCATGTTGATAAATTTCTGTTTGTTTTATTTTTCTTGTTAATATGTCTGCCTCAAAGGATCTCTTCTAGACAAGAGATTAAGAGTGTGAAAGAAAATTTTTCTTCCCCAAAAGTGACTAGCATAGAATTTTAAATTCATTCTTTTTCTTCCATGAGTGTAATCATTTTGGTCTATGAAACAAATTGAGAGATAAATTGGAAAACTATTAAATTTCAGAAACACAAAAGCTGCATTCAGACTAGGACTCTAAAAGGAAGGGCAAGATGGCTGAATCTTACAGAGAGCTGAGAAAGGACAATGGAGCTTGGACTTTGACGTGTGTATGGTAGGCTGAGGAAGAAGCGTTAGGAGATAGATTCTAGTGGGGCTAGTCTCTTTGGCAGATCAAGTTCACAGGTGAGAGTTAATTAGAATACTATGTCTGGGCCAGGTGGTGGGTTCCGGATCACTTCCTCCTGGGAGAAGCTCTTTTCTAAGCAAATGTGATGTGAGACAGAAGAACCTGTCCATACCCACTGACGCTTCGCTTCTCCACTGTGGATTTCTGTTACATTCACATTTCTTTAGCAAGTAGGCAGTTCCCAGAGCCATTCTTCTATCTGCAATCTCCTGCAGTGTCTCTGAATAATAAATTCTAAGTACGACAAAGAACTAGACTTGCGGTAGGATAATCTCTCCCTCATCCACCATGCCCGCCCCCCATCAGCTGGCACTGGGTGACTCATAGCCTCTTTTAATTATTTTCTGGGACCAATATTACCTCACTTCAACCAAGAGTTAAATATTAGCTTTATGGTTAATAAATGACAAGCACCTTTGGTGCAATGGCAGAGAGGACACAATCCAACCAGGACCAGGCGAGCAACGCTGCAGCAGGCAGTGTGGGGTGGCCTGCTAGCTGCTGGTGGGTATGAGAGGCGTCAAACTGAGCGCAGAACTCCAAGATGTCACAATTTAAATGTGTGTCAATACTGACAGATAACATGAAAATAATGTGACCGGCTAAAGAGTCCAGAATCTTCAGAGTAGTAGGACAACATTCCAGCATGGAAAGAAAAATGATTTTAATAAAGCTGCCCCCTCCCCTCACTCATACACCATCCAGATAGGGGCTGAGATCTGCACATTGCCACTGGAACCATTTATTTTTATACATACTTCTGACCCGAATGTTTCTAAATCTGAGAACCTTGAAAAAATCCTGAAAGTAAGCTCACATTGCTTTGTGACAAACCATCTTAATTATCTTTAAATCACAGCATGCCGAAGAATGCCTGAACCACATTGAGCAACCAAAATGAGGCCAGGGAAATAGTTCAATGGATGCTTTAAAGGGCTGTGAGTTTATAGAGCAGCTTCTTGATTGGTACTGGAAAAGCAGATTTATTATAATTAATATGTGATGTCACAAACATATCAAGTCATGCAATAGCTTCTTCTTAACCTTCAGAAACACATAATAATAAGTGCTAACAGGGAATAAAACTGACTGGGCCCAGAACTAGTAGGTAAAGACCTGAAAGAGGATGCTCAGAGTATCAAAGACCTCACTGCTATCTAGTGGCATCCTTATAGCTCTGATAGTTGCTTGAAGGAGTTTTCTGGGACAAGCTTGAATGTGAATTCAGGTCACATAACTGAGAGGACATGGTTATGCTATAAAATTGGAAGAACGGAACACCCAGTTAATCGGTATGGGGTAGCACCTTTCCCATTATTGAAGAACTCACTTTAAGGTTTTTAAAGAAGTCTTTGGACTTGTTAGTTAATGTACAGGCTACTCACAAATGATAATATTTGTTTAAGCTCTCCACAGCAAAACGCGACTCTCATACACAGACACAAACAAGGCATCGGTATGCTAAAGTCACACACTCTTTCTCTGTTAGATAATTCAGGCAGCAAATGCTCCTTCAGAGTCGTGTGACCTTAGAAGACTCTGGAACATCCACAGTCTGGAGAGGAATAATGGGATTTACTCGTACTGATGGGAAAGAGCCACTCAGCACCTGGTGATAGCACCGCATTCAATCAAGGGAAATTAAATCCTAACAGGATTAAAGGAGTCAGCAGCTAATACTTGGGAGCATGATTTCCCCCAAGCCTAAATGCACACGGAAAGCCCATCTCCTACAGGCCAAGCCGCTAAGGACATAGCACAATGCATTAAGGAAAGAGGTAGCTAAAATATCTACAGAAAGTCTAACATTTTATTTTGCCGTGTCAACACTGATCAGTTTTTAATCTCGTAAGATTTATGGCCACATTTTCTAACAGTGAATATAAAAACATTCATCAATATGTGTTGTGAAAACAACCTAAGCACGTGAAGATTATATAAAGTTTGTGATTTGACCACACAGTCACACGTACTAAAGCAATAGAGAGAATGATAGCCGTCATTCATTCCATGATCTCTGTAATGGCTTTTTGACATTTGCTACTGTGCATCAGAAACACAACTGCCTCCGTCTGTCTTTGCTACTGTGCATCAGAAACACAACTGCCTCCGTCTGTCTTTCTGTACTTCCGATTGCACAAGTCCTTTTATAATTCAAAGGAGATACCCACAGTTTATGAAAATCGGGGACCAACACATCCCTAACATCAGTTAAAAGGACCTGTGTTATTCCCAGAATTGTTTCTGTCCCTCAGAAGAAAGGTACCACTATGTCACTTTCTCATAGTGCTTCCTGCCATAACAGCAATGTGAGACAAAGGACTCCAGTTTTCTGGGCTGTTTCATTCTCCTTTTTAAAATCGATCCTAGGCAATTTGAAGCTTCAGTTCTAAAAAAAAAAAAAAAAAGCAAAAGTTGGTGAAGGGCCCAGGCGAAAGGGCGAGTCTGACCTTCGGAGGGGCGCTGTCTGAGCTGTTCCCTGGGGATGGCAGTTGCCTGACAGCCTCTCCAACAGGCTTATTGTTGTTCGCATTTCCAGCGGTTCTCAGCCAGGGAAGAGCATTTGTCTCTGTGGAAAATCGACTGAATTAATGGCTCCAATACCTCACCCCTTCCAGTATCTTTACCCTCTGCCTCACAGCGTTCTAGTGCCCACCCTTTCTGACTTTAAGCCCAATAGTGAGACTTATTTCATTCTCCGGGGTAGCAGTGAGTGTAGCTTACAGAGTTAAAAAGAGTGACTCTTAGGTTGCTTCCCTTGCTCTCACTCTGTGTAAAAAGGTCAGGGTAAACCTGCTGAAACGATGGAAGACGTGGACTCCGGCCCAGTCGGGCCGGCAGGGAACATAGCCACTCAGTGAAGAGCCCGACCAAGGCCCATGCTTGTGCCACCTGCATGCCTTTGTTTGTTTTTCGATAATCTCACTTTCTTCTGTAGACCTACATCTTCAGAACCAGAATGGGACCTGAACAGTCTTCCCATTGTGAGCAAGCGCTTCCCTGTGTGCTTAGCATAGCCCTAGCATCTCTGTAGCTACGTCTGGGCATGGCTCTTGCAACATGACTAGGTGCAATTAAAAAAATGATGATTTCTTCAGTAGGTAGGTGTTCACTTTGCATCTTAGCTAAATCCCCAGGACTGCTAAATGTTAAATGCTAGATGCAAGCTGGTAGACTCTTTTTGTTACTCTGTGGAGATTTTTTTTCCCTTGTGAAATGAGATGATCCAAGGAACAGTAAATTTTTAGAACTATTTTGGAACAAAGTTTTCTAAAAGAATCAAGGTAAAGATAAATGAACTTTTATAGCTGCTGGTTTGCCTTTATGGTAATAATCAATTGTCTGACAGAACCCAATCTGTGATTTGTATGAGAACACCCTCTGTGCCTTTACTTATATAAAATTAAAGTGATTTAGTTTAAAACTCAGTTAATGATCTCCACTTCATGGAGAAGTGATAGAAGTTGAGCCTAGGACCTCGTGTCTGATACGTACATTCTCTACCACTGAGGCACACCCCCAACACACAAAATTCTAGAATTATTAAGACAAGTAAATTGACATATTTTCCTAAGAGACCCACTGTTTTACTTAGGTTTCTAGCTTGATAATAGAACACGATGACCAAAAACAACTTGGGAGGAAAGGGTTTATTTGGCTTTCACTTTCACAACACTGCTCATCATCAAAGGAAGTCAGGTAAGGAACTCAAGGCAAGAACCTGAAGGCAGGAGCTGAAGCAGAAGCCACGAGGAATACTGCTTATTCTTTTACTCCCTATTGTCTCAGCTTGCTTTCTTTTCCAACTCAGTTCCAAGCTCATGGGTGGGACTGCTCTCCAGCCCATGGTTTGGGCTCCTCTATATTAATCATTAACCAAGGAAACGCCACACGAATTTGCCTACCAGCAATCTGATGGAGTCATTTCCCCAGTAGAGCTCCTCTTCTCAGGTAAGTCTAGTTCCTGTCAAGATGACAAAACCAAAACAACCAGCACACACACCAGAAGCTTCAAGGGTCACTACAGAATAATAGAAATGCTTTTAAAAGGAAAAGCAATTCTAAACTTGTATACACCTAATAATGTCATATTGTAATATGCTTTGTAATAATGTAGTATTGTAATAATCTAATAACAATGTAATAATATAGTAATGTAATATACTTTTAATTAATTTATTTATTTTTGGGTTTTCAAGACAGGGTTTCTCTGTAGCTTTGGAGCTTGTCCTGGAGCTAGCTCTGGTAGACCAGGCTGGCCTCGAACTCACAGAGATCTGCCTGCCTCTGCCTCCTGAGTCCTGGGATTAAAGGCATGCGCCAGCACTGCACGGCAATATACTTTTAAAACAATAAAGAAAAATATAAAAGATAAACAAAAATGTTAGAAATATTGTCTTTATAGGTTTGGAAAAGGAGAACTTTTAAATAAGTTAAGAGTTTTAGAATTAGACACATATGATTAAAATAAAATTAATAACTTCTAGATATCAATGAAATATTATTGGAATTCCAGGCTACAATATGGTTTCAAGCATTTGTCTGTGTTAATATGTCATGTGTGTGTGTGTGTGTGTGTGTGTGTATGTGTGTGTGTATTATAGGATTTTGGCTTTCTTTTTCCACCAGGGTCTTCATTTAGCCAAGGCTAGTCTTGTGCCGGCCACTATTATGCAGGGCTAGTTATAGCTTTAGCTAAATATGAGAAAGAAAACTCCCCAGCTTTGTCTCCCTTAACACAGAAATGTTATAGAGAAGATGAAACAAATGACAGGAAATGCACACTTGGGTTTGGCTGAGATACAAGTTACAGGAACTTGGACACAGACTTTTTCTCAAGGACCTGGGGCAAAGATTTTTGGGTTGGACCATTTTTCACTCCCAGAATATTTCTTATGGGGATCTTAATTCCTAGGGGCCTTTTAATAATTGTACAAGGAATGTGAGCACTCATTACAAACTGGAAGCAACATTTGTAAGTCATGTCATATCCTACTCATTAGTGAAAGGGCAATGCAATGAGTTGTAATATATCTACAAAATAGGATATCAAATAGTAATAACAATGATGTATACATTTGCAACAAATGAATGAATTAAAAAATAATATTACTGAGTTTAAAGGTGTCTCAGAATCTATGTACAACATGATACCATTTCAATAAACTCAGAACTAAGTGATATATTATTGAGGATTATTCAAATGCCAAACAAAGGGATTACATAAAAAGAATCAGAAAATAGTTAAAATAAAATTTCTAATAATGGTGTGTTTTAAGGGTTGAAAGATGGGAAGAGTGACAAGAAAGGAGCAAGAAGGAAGGATAAAAGCAAGGAAGGAGAAAGAGACTAAAGAACACTTAACAAACACTAAGTTGTGATGTGATAAATGGTACTTGGATCTCATCTTTCTGCCTTACCCACTTCCCTAAAGTGAACAGGGACAATTCAAGTCAGATTAGAAGAGTTCTTGGCATTTGCTATTCAGAATGTATTTTCCATCTTGAATTTGCTGTGTGTGAAGCCAGAAGCAATTACTTTTCAAGTGGATACACTGTCACTGCCTTTCAAGGTGTGATTGTCCTGCATTTCATCATAACTTCTTGAGCCAGCTAGAGGTTTACATGCCAAGCATTATGGAATAAATGAGAATTGGAAATCTCTGCAACCGTAAAGTGAGGAAATGCAAAATTGAATACTGACTAAAGGGCTATCAAGGGGCACTCTCTTCATGAGAAAAGCACAGTGCTGTTGCGCAGACTCATTTGAATATGTCTTTGCTTATTGCAAATCACCAGCAGTCAAACTACTGTCTTTATAAGATGTCTTCTACTTTACCAAATAAGGTTATTTCCACACAGAAACTATGGATTAAGATTTTTTCAAGGAACATTTTTTATAGCAGCCTTGATTTCTATTCATTTATCCAAGCTTGATTAAAAAGCCTTACAATGGATCAGTTATACCCCTGGGAACAACCATCTCAGTGCCCTGGCTTCTCTACAAGACAGACTAAGATTGTGGGTACTTCAATGTCAACACAGAAAGACCAATTCACTTGTTCACAGAAGATTTAAATGGCGTGGAGGATTTGTTTAGAGGTCTTATGTCCTCTTATCCAACCTTTATCATGGCATGAATGCTTGGTTAAGATTCTAAAAGCGATCTTAGCTTCATTTGAGGATGCAAAACTCCCAGTGGGTCCCCAGCTGAAAACTGACATTTTTCATGAGCATTTGGTAGCTTCCAGGAAATTATGATTCCATTCTCTTGTAAGTTTTAGTTGGGGTGCAATGTTCACAACTAAATACATTCAAAGTAATTGTTAAACTATACATTGTACAGGCTGTTCTGAAAATTAAGGCTATATAACTTGCCTACATTATATACATATATACACACATGCATGCATACATACATACATGGACACATATGATAATAGTCCATTTCCCTTGTTGCCTATCTATTTATAATATGTAAATTCCCATTAACTTAGGGAAATAAACCAAGGCCATTGGTATATAATGGCAAAGATCCAACTGTGTTCTACTAGCTTAATCACTTATTAGCTAGGTCAGGAACCAAGGGCACACAAGTCTCAGTGTGCCTAAAATTTATAATTAAGTATCAAAAAAAATCAAAGTTCAGTTTGTCTGCCTTGCTTAGGGTTTCCAGTAGTGTGTGTGGCCTTTATTTTGATTCCATAAAAGTGCTTCTTAAAAGGTATCCCAGCTTAAAGCTTAACAGATGGAAAAAAGAAACGAAATGCTGACAGAGCATGGAAAGAACTTCTTTGAATTTCTTCATGTCCTGAAAAAATAAATCTGAAAGTATATACAATATATATATCAACATCTGTAATTTTAAAATGCTCTCCAAAGGACACTGCTTGTGAACACAGGAATAGTGGAGAAAACAGAGACCAAGTTGGTCCCGGTCAAATAAGAAACAAATGCCAAGAAAGGAATAAACACAATAATCATGGTGGTGTTGTTCTCAGAGACATAAAAATTACTGAGAATGAGCTATGAAAAACTACAGAGCTACTAGACACTAGTACAAATCTCACTTAGGTACAAATCATGAAGGAAGGAAGGAAGGAAGGAATAAAGGAAGGAAGGAATAAAGAAAGGAAGGAAAGAAGGAAGGAAGGAATGGGTGGTTAGAGCATACTAGATCATGCTATAGCACAAGAAAGTTTTTAAAAGAGTGTGGGGGTAGTTTTTTTTTATCAAGGCCCGTCATTAGAGAAAGCTCAAATCTCTGATTGGACCTATGTTTCCATGACCTACAATGTGGCCAGTCATTGGCAGAGAGAAGCCTGTGGGAGGTATAGCCTCAGCATAAACTAATTTTTGGACTGTAAACCTCAGTGAATATATTCCTGGAGTTTCAACTTCATGCTGTGAATGTCTTCACAGGCTATGAAAAAGACAGAAAAATCAAATGGTATTTAAAGATGTTTTCTCAAATAGCTAGCTAAAGTAAATCATTATATACTATGCAGTTCCAAGATTCCAACTGCTCACAAGTCCAAGCATTTCTTTCTTGATTATGAGATTGCAGGTCTCATGGCTAGGCATAAGTTTATGTTAGCTCAATGTACCAGTCATTTTAAGATCCTGGCTAAAAAGAGGATCATCAGCTTCTTGTAGGTGAGAAAATGGTAAAGAACAAACCAAACCCTGTAAATTCCCTGCTCATATCACATGTGATGCTCTATGGTCAAAATGAGTCACAGAGTCAAGCTCAAAGTGAGTGAGGTTAGAGGGTGTAGTCTTGTGTTAGGAAGCTTTGCAATTCTAACCATAAAGACAATGGTATACACTCCTACTATGATGAAACAATTGAAGAATTGTCATTGCCTTCTATTGCAAATTAATGTTGCTGCCCTGGTGAAGAAAACCCTGTCATTGTAAGATATAGCAGTAAGAATATTTGATACGTCTCATCGACAAGCACTTTCTCGGTCATCTCTTTATCTTCCTCTCTTCTAGATGAGACAATTTGACGTCAGAATAATATAGATATACATATCAATTATAGTGTCAAATACTTCAATCACAGACGGAAACAGTAGCAAAAAGCTTCTAAGTTTCATCTTTATATTTTGTCTATTATGAATATAAGAGAAAGACTGAAATACCTTGTGGAAATATCACGACTTGAACAGATAACAGAAAACGATTTTGGTGAATAGAAAAAAATATATAGAATCCTGAAATAAAAATAACTTTTAACAGCAAAGAGTCACTCATTGATTAGGAGTATAAAGTCTGTGAATTTAGCTACTTCCAAACTGGCATATTCCAATATAGGACTTTTAATGAAACTTGAATGAATAATGGCAAAAGTAAAAAAAAAAAAAAAAAAAAAAGGAAAAGGTTCCATTAAAGGTGACTTACTCAAAACTAGTCCACCCACTAGTAAGGCTAAAAAAACTTCACCATATAGCTAGCAGCACTTGGGTTGTGTGTGGCTTAGTGGTATGGTATTCACCTAGCATATGTGAAATGCTAGGGGGAGATGCTGGATTCAGTCTTCCTCACTACAAGAGAATAACCAGAACCCAGCTGTGGAGAAAAGAGAAGTGGGAGCACTGACAACACGTATCAGCTGGGGAAGACGCTTGGCACTGAGAATCTGAGTCTGGCCTCCTGAACCCAAAGGTTTGAAGGAGAGAACCATCTCCAGGAAATTTTCCTTTGGCCTCCACTTGTATGAAGTGACAAATGTGTGTGCGCACACACACATGCATACACTTACATGTAACCATACACTTGTATGATATTTGTTTGTGTTCTGACCAACAAAGCTTGTCTGAAGATCAGTGAAGCAGAGCAGTCAGATACCAGAAACTTCTTAGCTCTACTAAATCTTAGAACCAAATGGGGACTCCTGTCTCTATGAATTCTCAGATTGAATAGGGACTGAGATCTTGCCTCTATAAATCCTCAGAGTGAATGTGGAAAATCCTGTCTCCACCTGCTGTATTCAGGTCTCCACCTCCCTAACGCTGGATCAAAGGCTTGAGTCTCCCATGTGCTGGTATCAAAGATATGAGATCCCAAGTACTGGAATCAAAGGTGTGAGCCACCACCGCCTGGTTCCATTTCTCCTTTAGAATGGCTCAATATTATGTAGCCCAGAGTGGCCTTGGATGCCTGACCTTTCTCCTTCTTCCCAAGTGCTGGGATTAAAGGTGTGTGCCACCCCTGCCTGCCCTCTATGGTTAACTAGTGGGTAGCTCTGCCCTCTCATCTCTAGGCAAGCTTTATTTGTTAGAACACAAACAAATTAGCACACAACTTACACTAGGTTATATATATACAGAGAGTCACACTAGATGAAAAAAATAAATGTTAATTAAAAATATATTAGCAGCACTAAGTCCTTGGGCCTTTGTAATAGTTAGAGGGAATTTAAAAATCTACCTCATAATTTGTAAGCAAATAGAGAATACTTCAAAATGATCATTAACAAATGAACTCAGAGGAATAAATAAAAACATGAACATCAAGAGAAATATAAAAGTAAAGCTATTCCCTTACCCTTCCCAACACAATCATAATAATAATTAAAAATAATACTAATACACAAATCAAGGAAATAGTAGAGTATCAAAGAAAGACAAAGAATGACTTAAAATGGGATTTTCTGTCAAGAAACAAGAGAAAACTTCATAGAAGATACTACTATTACTATGGAACAAGTGATCAAAGATGAAATGACAAGGAAATAATCAAAATAAACTAAAGTAGAACTAAAGAAAGTGTTGATGGAAAATTAACCTGCATTTCATACAGTTTCATAATAAATACATCCATAGTTTTCAATGGCTGAAAACATGCTATGATTATTGGAACCAAACTATGTCAATGAAACAGAGAGGAAAGAATGACCAATGTAATTTATATTAAAATATAATTTGTAGATAAAAATATTAGCAGTAATATTAGTCAATAGGATTAATGCTAAAAGTGAAAAAAGTTTAAATTTCTAGATACCAGATTTCAAAATATATTTAAAGTACTAAATGAAATAGTTATAGTTTATTATTATGTTTGCTAAGTTTAGTTTTCACATGTATTGAATGTAAGGCATATGATGCCTGTAGATACATACATATTTGTATATATATTTATCACAAAAAATTATTGCCCAAATCATGAATCCTATTAAAACACAAATCAGTTTTTCATTTAAACTGGAAACAAACGAAGTACATTGCTGTCATCACAATTATTTATAATTGTTCCAAAATATAAAAATGGAAATCTGAAGGAAATTATTATTATTTACAAACTGTGTGATTATACAGTCTCGAAATCTTCAGCATAGCAGCAATTGGAGTTAGTAAGAGAATTCATTAGTGCAGTGAATCAAAAGATAATCAAATGTAGTTTTCTTATGTAATAATACTTTAGAAGCTATAATAGAAAAATGATTGCATTCACATTAATTATACATATTAATATTTCATGAATTTAAAATAATAAAGAACAACTATAACAACAGCTTAACAAACTTTGTATAAAATTGCAAACTCTACTTAGAAAAGGACTTAGGTCAATGGAGAATTGAACTATTTCATGTGGCTTGGTAGTAATATACTGGGAAAGTCAATTTTTAAAAATTTAACTAAAACATCCAGATAATATAAAGAAATCCTAATGTCTAAATTTTTCTTTGTAAGAATTAATAACACATATTTTAATATTTATCTGATAAAATAAATATGCAAATATGGCTAGAAAGATAAAAGAAAAGAAAGGAAACATAAAAGCTTTGGTTTGCCAAATATTAAACATACTGAATAAGAGTTCAGAAAATGACACACTGAATAGGAAACTTCAGTGTTTAATTTTCCATTGAAACAATCAGTGAACTGATTTTTAATTACTACTCTATTGCTATGATAAAACACCATGACCAAGACAATTATTGAAGAGTTTATCTGAACTTAATCTAGAGGGATAAGAGTCCATCATGGCAGTAAGTTACAGGCATAGTGACAGGGACAGCTGAGAAATCATATCTTGAATCAAAAACAGAAAGCAGAGAGTGAACTGGAAATGCCACAAAGCTTTCTAATCTTAAACAAAGTCATACCCCAGTAGTATGCGTCCTCCAGCAAAACCATATCTTCCTAAACCTACCCAAATAGCATCACAAACTGGGGGCCAAATAGTCAAACCTGTCAGTCCATGAGGGACATTCTTACTCAGACCATCTTGATCAGTTAGATGCTTGGTGAAAACAGAAGAAATCACAGAAACATATAAGCTCTTTACAACAAGAAAAGATAAAATAGGCCTCATAAAAATTAAAATGTGTATTTATTAAATACATTGTGAAGAAAGAAAAAACGGAAAACAGAAAGCACCATATTTTAAATGTGATTTAGTTTAGTATTCAAACTGAAAAATTCTTGCAACTTAATAACCAAAAGGTGAACAATGCAACTAAAAATGAAAACTATTGGCTATCTTTTTGAGCCGGGCAGTGGTGGCGCAAGCCTTTAATCCCAGCACTCGGGAGGCAGAGGCAGGCGGATCTCTGTGAGTTCGAGGCCAACCTGGTCTACAAGAGCTAGTTCCAGGACAGGCTCCAAAGCTACAGAGAAACCCTGTCTCAAAAAAACCCCCCAAAAAAGAAGAAAAAGAAAACTATGGGATATTTTATTCCTAGTTAAAAATTAAGCATTGCTATAAAGTATACATGTCTCTAAAATAGCATTAAAAATGGTCCATCAAAATATGCTTCTGTTAACTTATCATTAAAGAAGTAAAAATAAAAAGTAGAGGGTTGGAGAGATGGTTCAACACTTTAGAGCACATGTTATTCTTGCTGAGGATGCAAGTTCAGTTCTCAGAACACATGTGACCTTTCAAAGCTGTTTGTAACTCCAGTTCCATGTTACTTTATGCCTTATCTGATCTCCACAGACTCCTGCATTTATGTGGTGTATATACATACCCTAAGGCACACACACATGTCCATTAAATAAATAAATAAGTAAGGAATAAAAAAATGAAAATTATGATGATATACCCTTATATATCCATTAGAATACTAACAACAACAATAATAAATAAAAGTAGCAATTTATTTGGGACTATGATAATGTATAGATGGCGATATATTATTGGAGGGAATGTATAGTGATACAACTGCTATGAAGTATTTGACAAATTGTTTTACAGATGATAACTAATAGGTGACCAATCAACTTCTAGTTTGTATTTCCATTAGAAACAAAAGACACATATGTTTCATGAAGTTTCTCATCCCACCTGGTCTACAGGCACTTTTAAAATAAACACTCAGGGGCTTAATATTAATTACAAACTTTTTGGCCAATTAGCTCAAACTTATTATTAACTAGCTCTTACAACTTAAATTAACCCATTTCTATTAGTCTATGTCTTACCATGAGGCTCATGGCTTGTTACCTCACATCTTTCTTCCCTAGCTGATGCTGGCATCCTCAGACTCTGCCTCCTTTTTTTCTGTATCTTTGATTGGATTTCTCACTTGGCTCTATTATGCCTGGCTATTGGCTAAACCAGTTTTTTTTTATGAACCAATGGTAGTAAAACATATTCACAGCACACAGAAGTAATGTGGAATGTCCTTCTGTATATGTGTTGCTTTTATTGAATAATGAATACAATTGTTTTGGCAAATGGCTTAGCAGAGCAAAGCCAGGTGGGGAATCCAAACACACACACACACACACACACACACACACACACACACACACACACACACACACATATATATGTATATATATATACATATATATATATATATATATATATATATATATATATATAGAGAGAGAGAGAGAGAGAGAGTAGGCATATAGCTGCATAAGGAGAAAGATGCCCGAAAACCTTACCAGTAGGCTATAACGTCATGGTCATACATATATTAATAGAAATGGGTTCATTTAAGAGATAAGAGCTAGCTAGGAAAACACCTGAACTATTGGCCAAGCAGTGCTGCAATTAATGAGGTTTCTGTGTGATTATTTGGGTCTGTATAGCTGGGAAATAAATGAGCAGTCTCCATTTACAAAATGGCACCCAACATGGGGCATGGATGCAAATAAGATCCAAAACAACTTTAAAAAAAAAGAGGGGGGGCGTCTAGACCCTCAAAAACATGAGTCAGTTGCAGCTTCTTGGTGGCTGCATCTTTTTCAGATAGACTCTGTTTGCTGGCAGTGAGGAGTGGTACGGCTCCTTTAAGAAAAGTTTCCTGACTGGGCATTTGTTGCAAAACTGCTCAGCTTCTTTGAGAGACAGCTTCCTGGTTTGTGTTGGCAGCAGAAATAGCTCTGGTTCTTTCAGGCATGATACCTGTTTGTTATATGTAGTTTTACTATGTTAAGTTTAAAACTTTCCTTTTTATTTAGACAGAAAAGGGAGTTGATGTGGGATTCCCTTCTGTATATGTGTTACTTTTATTGAATAATGGATAAAGTTGTTTCTGCCAATGGTTTAGCAGAGTAAATCCAGGTAGAAAATCTGAATAGAGGTATATACAGAGAATAGGTTGAGTCAAGGAAATGCCATGTAACTGCCAAAGAAGAAAGACACTGGAAAACCTTACCAGTAGGAAACTCATGGCATTACATAGATTAGTAGAAATGGGTTAATTTAAGATATAAAAGCTAGCTAGGAAAATGCCTGAACTATTGGCCAAACAGTGTGGCAATAATATAGTTTCTATGTGATTATTCGGGTCTGAGCAGCTAGGAAAGGAATGAACCATCTCTATTTACAAAAAAGTGCATCCCACATCACATATACTCATAGAAACATGTATGTGAGTTTAAATGTGTGGTGCTATATCATTCATAGCCAAAACATAAACTGCTCATATGTCTTTCAATAGATGAAGAAAATTTGTGCTTTACATGTGTAAGACCTGGTGTTTATTTATTTAAAAAGTCAATGAAGTCTTAATAATTGCAGCACTCAGATGAACTTCAAAAGCATTACACCAAATCCAAATTTTGAGTCAGACATAAGAGGTCAAATATTATCTGTTCCTTATTTTAAAATCCCATGCAACATATGCAAATATAACTATATAAAATAGATTATATGAGCACCAGAATATAAGTGCCTAGGTTTGAGTAGGAGACTATGACATCTGGATTTCAAATAAGATTATAAATTCCCTGCTGCAAATATCAACAGCATGCTCTAGTTTTATGTTTTTCCGAGTTAGGAATGTCATAAATGGATTAAGAGTAAGATTGCATAGACTCTCCAACATGAATTGAGTAAACACCAAAATTGGTTTGCAGAAACCTTGTTCTCATTGTTATGATAACCAACTATATTGCTGACTGAAAATATACCATCAAACTGATTATTTTCTACATTTCTAACAAACCAGTAAAATAAGCATGCATTTATAATGGACACAAAATGTAAGGGCTTGGATGATAGTAGACAATGAACCAAAAGTAAAGCAGAGCTTAAAACATAGGAGTCATGTTCACCTCTTTGCATTAAAGAGCCTTGCCTACCTGTTTTCTTCCTTTCTTCCAGCTTTCTCTTGAAATCATCACCTGATAAATTCTTAGAACATAAATATTCATTCAGCCTCTGCTGTTTGTAATGTTCATTCAAGACCATACAACATAGAGATCCATGAACCCTTTGTATTTCTCTATACTACAATTAGATATAACAAATGAGTTCATATAATCTCAGAGGTTAAATGTCTTTATTTCTTCTGTGGAGTGTCTGATAAATGATGGTGATGAAGTCAAAATGAAAAATGTCTGAGTATAAAATCCAAGCTTTATTCTACTGTAGGCTAAAGGTTCTCACATAGTTGTTTTAATTAAAACTCACTGCAACTTGTCTAGAAAACAATCTAGATGTAAAACCAGAATTATAGAACATGTGTTGTCCAGGTCAGCGGTATGAGAAATATATGATCCTTTCCAGTGACAAGGCAGTGGTAATTCTGTAAGTAGTTCAGTGCTGGATAAACTATTATTCTCTTCCTGCCTTTCCTACAAAATAAACATACCCAGGCACCCACCATATCCATATAAATAAAGCATGCTCATGAAAATTTCTTGTTAAAAGTCATAAAAGAACTTTTCCATATTTAATCCTAGATCACTAGTAAAGAGTTTGCTTTTCTCTTTCATGACCAGATTCAATAAAGTTGAATGACTCTAAACAGACTGTCAGGAATGAAAAGTGTCATGCCTTACCTCCTTGTGAATACTGTGAGCTATAGTGATGGCGCACTTGATCAAATCTGCTCATTAATGCCATAGTGGCAAGAATGTCATGGTGGATAACTAATGCTTGTCTTGACTGCATTTAAGGCCTCTTGACCTATCCTTACCGAGCCCATTGCCATGCTTTTTCCATCCAAATTCCATAGATCATCATGCCTTCCTTTTGATTATATCTTACTTGCAAAATCAGCCAAATGTCTTAAGAGTAGAAATTTATGGTCAAAGCATTCTTGATCACATCTCATGGTCACTACAACAGCTGTTCCCTCAGACTAAAGGGTTTACCCTCTGGGGCCAATTTTTCACTTCCTTCAAGCCTTTGTTCAAATTTAAGTGCACAGTGATGTCTACCCTTTCCCTTTGTAATTCTTCTCCATCACCTCACTCTGATATTTTATTCTTCTTCCTCATGCCTTACCATGTGATACATTATTTGTCATTCATCACTTTCTAAAACACTGTACAGGTTGCTTTGTTTATTCTTGGTAGTCTTTTTTTTTTTTTCTAGTGCGATGCTACTTAAACTCTTTAAAAGATTAAGGTCTTTGTTTATTTTCTCTACTCTCCTATGACTCTCCAACTTCAGTGCTAAGTCATTCCTTCTCTAACTATAGGTATTGACTGAGGCTGACAACTCAGGAAACATTCTTAGACTCACATTCTGATGTGGGGTTTCACACTGTCCAATGGAACTTTCTCTAAGAACAGACTATGCCTAGAAGTATAAAGACTCAATTTTGGTACATTGATGAGGGAAACCTTTGGAGAATTTTGGTCTTAGGGTTTTTTTTTCTGCTATGATAAAATATGATCAAAGAAACTTGGGAAGGCAAGGGTTTATTTTACCTTATACTTTCAGGTAACTGTAAACAGAGACTGCTTATTCATTTCCCGAATGATCAGACCCAAATAATCACACAGAAACTATGTTAATTTCAAATGTTTGGTCAATAGCTTAGGCATATTCCTAGATAGCTCTTACATCTTAACCAATTTCTATTAATCTGTGTATCACCACGAGGCTGTGGCTTACTGGGTAAAGTTCTGGCATCTTTTTCCTTTGGCAGCTATATGGTGTGTCCTTGACTCCACCTTCTTTCTTTCTATATCTCTGATTGGATTTCCTGTCTGGCTCTATTCTGTCCTGCCATAGACTGACACAGATTCTTTATTAACCAATGGTATAAAACATAATCATAGCTTACAGAGAGAAATCCTACATCAGGGAACAGTTCAGCATTGAGAGAAGTCATGCAGGAACTCAAGCAGCACAGGAAACTGGAGGCGGAAAGTAATGTCAAAGCCATACATACGTGAATGATCCTTACTGGCTAGTCTGTGTCTTTTTAGTGCTCTTCTTCTGGTCTCCATAGGCACTGCATACACATGGGTATATAGATATATATGTAGGTAAAACACTCATACACATAACATGATATATAGCCTAAACTGACCATATCCCGTGAACAGATTGGTGCCTAGCTCAGTTATCATCAGAGAGGCATCATCTAGCAACTGATGGAAACAGATGCAGACTTACAGTCAAACATTAGGCAGAGTTTGAGGAATCCTGCAGAAGAGAAGGAGAAAGGACTGTTGGAGTCAGAGGGGTCAAGGATGCCACAAGAAAACTCACAAAATCAACTAGCCTTGGCACATAGGGGCTCACAGACACTAAACTGTCAACTAGGGAGCCTGCATGGGACTGACTTAGACACTCTGCATATATGCTACATTTGTAGTTTGGTCCTCTTATGGGACTCCTAACAGTATGAACATTGGCTGTCTCTGACTCATTTGTAGGCTTTTGGGACCCTACTCCTCATACTAGGTCATCTTGCACAGTCTTAATACATGGGGAGATACTTAGTCTTACTGAAACTCCATATGCCATATTTTATTGATACTCATAGGAGAACTGCCCTTTTCTAAACAAAAATAAAGGAGGAAGAGAAGTTAATTGGGGGGTGGTAACAGAGGAGGGGTGGAGGGTGGTAATGTGTTGGGGAAGGGCTGCTTGTTTTGTTCCCAGCTGCTCAGCCCCAAAATAATCACAAAGAAACCATATTATTATTGAAATCACTGTTTGGCCCGTTAGCTCTAGCTTCTTATTGGCTAACTGTAACAGGAACGAGCAGGCCATGTCCCACCACCTGGCTAGCTTAACCTCTGAAATAACCACACAGAAATTGTATTAATTAAATTACTGCCTGGCCCATTAGTTCTAACCTCTTATTGGCTAACTCTTACAAATTTATTTAACCCATTTCCATTAATGTGTGTTGCCACTTGACTGTGGCTTACTGGCATGAGTCTAACCAGCGTCCATCTCAGGCACGAGAAACATGGCATCTGCCACACTGTCCTTCTTCCCAGCATCCAGTTCTGTCTTCCCTGCCTATCTAAGCCCTGCCCTATCAAAAAGCCAAGGCAGTTTCTTTATTCATCCAATGAAAGCAACACATAGACAGAAGAACCTCCTACACCAGCTAACTCTGGCATCATAATTTAACCCATTTCTAGTAATCTGTGTATCGCCACATGGCTGGTGGCTTACCAAGTAAAGTGCCATCCGGATCCAGCAGGGCTACATGCTTTCTTGTAACTCCTCCTTTCTTCCAGCATTCAGTTTAGTTTTCTCCACCTACCTATATTCTACCCTATCAACAGGCCAAGGCAGTTTTCTTTATTAATTAATAGTAATCACAGCATATAGAGGTGCATACTACATCACCTCCCCTTTTCTGTTTAAATGAAAAGGAAGGCTTTAACATAGTAAAATTATATATAACAAAACAGGTATCAGGCAAGAATTACAGTCACAACATTTATATCTACTTTATCTTTTATCATAACTAAGGAAAATTATAATAGTAACTATTTATTCTTCAACTCTATCAAAGACTTCAGAAGGATATAATATTACCTAAGTAAACAGGAAATGGATTGTAAGCAACTTCCAAAAGTCTAGAATTGATAGAAACATCTCGCTGGACAGTCACCCAAAATGTTTTGTACCGTTGGGGCATCCATCTTCAGCCTACAGGTCCATAGTATCCGGTAGACTTTTCCATGAAGTAGGAAATTTCAAAGACAGTTCTGCCTATACTGGCAATTTGTCAGTCACTTTTTTCTGTGTCCTTAGGAATGTCTAGCAGAGTCTTTCATGAAGCAGGCATCCTGAACTATCATCTCACCTTTAGGTAAGTTCAGCAATCATTTCTCTGTGGGTCTTGCTTGTCCAATTCATCAAGGAGTTCAGGCAAGAGAAGTTTCTTGTCAAAGTGCCTAATAGAATCCATGAGGAGCCTCTTCAGTGCCCATCTTCCTCTTGAAGTAGCTTGGTGCTGCCAGGAGAAGATATGTCTCATTGTCATTAAAAGTCCTAATTTCTTAAAACATTTTAAATGCCATATTCTATAGTCTTTTAATGGTTTGAAGAGTGCCTATCCATCTGAAATACATCTCTATACATCTAGAAAATCTAATTAACATGACTACAAGCTTGACTATTATAGATGATTATCTATTAACCTGTATTTCTTAATTATACATTACATTTTTAAATGAGCTGCACACATGTAATACCTTAATCAAGAGCAGAAATATACATGTAGAAAAATTGACCTTAAATTTGTATCAATAAACCAAGATCCATATCAATGCAAATCTCTATAGCATATCCCCCTTTAAATGTAAAGAAACATTTATAAATAATATTTCGGATTTTGGGTGTAGTTTTCTAGACTACTTCCTGCTGATTGGGGGTGATGTTAATCAGGACTTTCATGGTGTATCCTGTGTGCTAGTTTCCTCTCAGTCAGCAGTTGGGCAAAGTCATTTTTGGGGGGTATTCAAGGCAACCTTTCATGGAGTCTTGTTCCATCAAACCACATTAGTCTGGAATTAATCCACAGGTTCTCATCTTCTGTGGAAACAAAAGCAGAACCTCTTTTCCAAAGCAACATATTATTAGATTCAAATTTTGAAGACAAGATACCTTTAAGGTATGTATGTTGGTTATTTAGCTTCTTCACAGTCAGAGATTTCAAAGAAAACACAATAATATATATAATCCAGACTCTCTGTGAATTTTCCATCTTTACATGGCTTATTTTTCTGTTCTCTCTTCCAAGCCTATGCATATTTATTCAACACTGTTATCCATGTAGAGGTCTTTTGTGTCTGAATCGGTATTATTGTGTGTCTGTAATTCTTTACTGTCCAGGAGTGCTTTCTTAAAATGCTAAGCACTTCTTAAACACTTAAACTGCATCATTGCTAGAGGTAATACGACACTGCCTGTTTGCCCCATGCAATCTATCATGGTGAAAGTCTGTTCACTTTGCTTCTGCAAGCCATGCACATTGCTGCAGTTCCAACTATGCAGTGGGTCTATGTCAAGCCAGAAGTTTGTAATACCATGCTTACAAGCCCCATTTAAATGCTTGGAATCCAGAAAGAGCGTGACCCAGAAAGCTGGCATTTCAAAATGACACTTGTTTTTCTGCTACTGCTGAGTCAGAAAAACCTCTCTTAAAGGAGCTGCAGCATGCTGCCAGCAAACAGCAAGAAATTGTGTTAAACTCTGTACTTTTGTGTCTAGAATTCCTTTTCCAGTGTTCTGAGGTTTTAAGTGGATTTTAGTCAACCATGATGGCACCAATTTGTTGGGGGAGGGCTACTTGTTTTGTTCCCAGCTGCTCAGCCATGAAATAATAACACAGAAACCATATTATTTAAATCATTGCTTGGCCCATTGGCTTTAGCTTCTTATTGGCTAACTCTTACATCTTAATTTAACCCATATCTAGTAATCTGTGTATGACCATGTGGCTATGGCTTACAAAGTAAAGTTCCATCTGGCTCCAGTGGGGCTACATGGCTTCTTCTAACTCCTCCTTCTTCCTCTCAGCATTCAGTTTAGTTTTCCCTGCCTCCCTAAGGCCTGCCCTATCAACAGGCCAGGGCAGTTTTCTTTATTAATTAATGGTAATCCCAGCATACAGAGGGAACTCCAACATCAGTAACGGGTAAGGGGTTAGGGGAGGGACTGAGAGGAAAGGAGGGAGGTGAAACTATTACCTGGATGTAAAATAAGTAAATGAATGAATATTTTTTTAAAAAAATAAATATTTTAGAATAAAAAGGGGACTTGCAGTATTCAGACATACATAGTACAACTATATCGTATTTTCTCCTCACTGAGGAAGATGAGCAGAAAGACCATGAGAACCAGAAATAGCAGACATTTCTAATGAAACAGTAATTGTTGAACAAGATGGAACTGTTGCGCACATGAAATCATAACCACTGTGATGTATGCACAAGACCGACAGAAGATCAGTCACCCCTAACATGTTAGGACCAAGAATGTATGGAGAGAGGCTCATGAATCCCCTTTCTTGGATGGGGAGCTATTGGTACTTGCTAGCTTGGGTTTGAGGTAGAGGCATCTTCAAAGATGCAGTCCCCGGGAGGCTAACCTGGCTCCAATAGATGATCTTACATTCACAAATATATAGGTAACATAGGAAATTGGGAGGGAACAAAGGCAGAAATAATGGGGAGAAATTAGAGATGGAGAATGGGAGTTGATTTGATCAAAACACATAATATGCATGTATGAGATTCTCAAACATTAAAACATTTTTAAGTAAAAAAAAAGACAATATAAATATATGTTGATTCTCTCCTTGTGGCTTGGCTTAGAGTAGGGTGTAATGATATTCATTGTGTATAGTAGTAAATGATCTAGCTACAATAAGCAATCTTTTGAGTAGACATTATTTTACTGAACCAGTGTTACATCAACTGGCATCATCAGCACCACCTGGGAGCTTGTTAAAAGTGAAGAATCTGAAGTCTCAACCATGAAATCAAGATTATAATGATGTTTTAATACATTTATTGCCTTTCCTCTTTTCATTGTGTCACTAGATTTAAAAAAAAAAAAAAAAAACGTTCTCTTTCCAGACATGGTTTTAGGTGCAGTATGTCTGGTTACATTCCATCAGCCAAAGCAGGCTACGTGACAAAGTCAATTATTATTGCCTGGAGACTGTCTATAGAGCTAAACAGAGTGAGTGCATAGCTGCTGAGCCATTTGCTAAATAGTACAGATATTATTAAAAAATTGGGGCTATTTTATTTAGGCAATTACTGGGAAGAACCAAAGACTGGAGCAATGTGTGTTAAAGGTCTTTGCAATGGTTTCCTTCAGCGTGTAACTGAGTTTTACAGAGCCATCTTGGATGCAACACCCTCTCTTGATGGAATTCTGGAAAGTACAGTTGCACATCTTCCAACAATGCTTTAGTGTCCTAAAAGAATAGGTTCTTAGGACTACTGCCTGTCAGCCCTTACATTAACCTAACTATTATTCTCAGAGGGGATTAGAGGTTGTTGGTCACTACATGAATGATTTTGCACTAAATCCCTTGGACTCTTAGCTGTCTTTTCTTTCTACGAGGTATGGTAGCTTAGAAACTGTATTAGAATCTTACCTTTGCTCACCTCTGTATGAACTAGACACAGACTATTTCAGTGTGATGGAGCCTACCCCAGACTCATCACTGTGCTCAAAGAGGTGGCCACTGCCCTCGCTTTGTTTAATCAGTTATTCCTATTTCTGTTCCTTAGGTTAGTATTATTCACACTTTGCTTCTTTCATTAACTCTGTATTTGTGGAGTCTGCTCACATTTGTGCGTATGTAAGATTATTACTCATTCCCTCGCTTTGTTATGTATTCCAAATGGACATGAACAATTTGGGAGATTCCAATCTTTTAAATATGTGAAAAAGTTCTTGTAGAATCATTCTAAACTATTCCTTTTGTTAGATTCATGTATGCATTTCTTTTTAAAATAAATTTATATTTTTATTTTATATATACATACTGTATTTTTGTCATTTCATACCTTTCCCTTTACAGCTCCTGGCTTCATTCCCTTCCATACCTCTTGGCCCCATCTCAAATTTGTAATCTTACTTAAAATTATTTTATGTATCCACATATATATGTACACATTAATATATAAAAATAACTATATAAATACAGCTTGCTGAATGCATTTAGTGTTGCTCACATGTGTATATTTTTAGGGCTGACCACTTAGTATTGAATAATTAATTAGAGATCTCATGCCTGGGGAAAATTAATTTTCCCTCTCTTAACAGTGGTTAATTGCCTGTAGCTCTGCATTCTTGTACCCACAGATAAGTGTATCTCTCACTTCTCATCAAAGATTTATGCACACATTTCTTAGGAGTATATAGCTGTGAGGACTTGGTGAGCCATAGGTTTCATATATATTCAACTCAATGCTCTCAGAGTCTAATTTGAAGAGATGAAATTTAAATTCAGTCAAAGGGTGATGCGTATAGGTATGTGCTTCTGCTTTTTACTTATGATCTTGTAATATTCTACTTAAAACCTAATAAGCCCATTTCTTCAGAAGCCTAAGCAATTTTTGTCAAAATTAGGCAGTTTTAAAAATTGCACTAGCTCCTAATTACCCTGGGGTGATATTCAGTGTCTTCCTTACACTATGGTAAGAGAGAGACATTCTTGCTTCCTACACTGACATGCACAGTAAAAGTCTCCTAGCACCTCATTGATCAATATTCCCACATAAATAGATAATGAATCTGGGAAATTGCTATTCTTTTATTGTCCTGGTGGTTGGGCTGAAAAAGAGATGTATTGTTCTAGACCTAATTTAGGAGATGTATGTTCTTTCTGAACAAGAGATGGCATTGATTTTTTAATCATCCTTGCATATGGGGCACTATGTGGGGAGTAGAACATTATTTATGATTTGAGAGGGAAAAGATCCTTTGTGGAGAGCAGGGAAGGAAAGTAAACCTATAAATTGTAATAAATTCTTTCTTCCACTAATTAGCCTTTGGTCACAGTGTTTATCACAGTCACAGAAAAGAAACAAGAACAATCCTGAAGTCACACTTACCATATGATTAAAGTAATGAGGATGAGGGTGAGGATGATGATGGTGGTGGTAGCAATGGTAGTAGCGGTGGTGGTAGCTGTGATGATGACGGTGTTGGTGGTGATAATATGGCTAAAAGCAATTAAGTACCACCCATTGTGAGGGTTTGAAAATACTTTGCATGATGAGTGATATCTGCTCATCAGTTACCACCAACAGGTTTGTCTGAGAGTCTCTAAAGTATCTGAACAATGTCAAACCTTTGGCCTCCTCCAGAGTAACTGAAAAATATCAAGCCTCTGGCCTCCTCTAGTGTATCTGAACAATGTCAAGCTTGTGGCCTTCTTCTAGAGTAGCCAGCAACGTATGGCTTTTGGCCTCCATCCCAAAGCCATGTCTACTAGGTAGAAGAGACCCATGACAGTAAAATATAAACTGGAGAAACTTCAGCTGAGTATACTACTTAGTAGCAGCTTGAGGTTTTCTGCTCTTTCATGCCATATGTCTTTATCATTTGCTGAATGGTGGATAACTTCGATAACTTCCTTTATAAAGTTTCTAGTTGGCAGAGCAATGTGGCAAATATGCAGGACATGCAATATGAATAAATTAAAGAGTGAAATTAAGATGCTAAATGATCCACGAGAATCAAGAAAGTGGATATTTTACTTTAAAAATTAAATCAATACAAAGAAGGTAATTTAGTATTGAAATAGCCAATGAAACAACTATATAATAAAATATATACTTAAGATGTGTTTAAATGTTTAGTGATGCTTTTTAATATAGTTAATTAGTCATTGTAATGGAAAAATGGACTTCTAAGTGTCATAAGCAAGGTCTTATAAGTAAGCAAGCACATACTCCAGTGGGAAAATTGAAAAAGCTTTAAGAATATTTACAAACATGGCAGGATTAAAGGGAACCAACAGAATTCTAGAGCCCTTGGGAGAACAAATGGTAAGAGATTCTTCACAGGAAGGAAACAGCACAGAGCAGCCAGAGATTGCGACTGTGGATAGATAGTCTCAACTAACTCTTATAGCCTGGCATGAGCCTCCCAAACCCACTTGTCTCCTTCCAATCTCCAATATACATTTCCCATCAGGTGAGCCCACCTGGAAGAAAGGAATCAAGGGGCCTGTTGGTGTAAGTACTTAAAAGAGGGCACCCTTCCACTCCAGTGTGAAGAATATGTAGATAGCCAGCCTGTATGAAGTTATATTTCTCAAGAAAAAAAAAACACCTCTTATTTTAGATTACTTTTTTTTTAAAAAAAGCATACCTTCTTTCTACTTTACTGTTATTATTTAATGTTCATTAAACACTTGTGACTCATTAAGCATTCATTAACTGGGATCTAAATTTATAAGCCCCTTTACCAGGAGATTTTTTTCCCCCTCAGCTGTCTGTCTTTATCTAACTGAAAGATTTTTTTAAGCTAAATGTTACAGGGTTATGTAAAATCTTTGAAAAAATATCAACAATCAGCTTCAAAAGGTGAATACAAAATTTCAAAAGCATCTATAATTATATTAGAATTTTACAGAGAAGACATTATCTTCTCGCTCCAAACCTATATTTATGTGGTAAAATACCTGGTTCTTACCCACCCTGTCTCTTCTGCTATTGATTTAGGAATTCATGTAACTATTTATTCTCCTGCTCTATAGAAAAGATTGCTTACCATAGCAACCCCTGCATTAGCATTCAGCTTCCTAGTTAGAGAACACCTTTCTACAGAAAGGTGCGTCAATATGCAAAGTGAACTCAAATTTATAAATAACATTTTAAGGGGGAGAATGCTATTATATTAAAACTCATAATGAAGAGTACAACCTCAGCTGGAGACTAGCAATCGTCTAAGGCTCCTTTGCAGATATTCAATCTGCATATATTCTTTTAAAATTCTGCCATTCTTTCTATTGTACTTTTAAGCCAAGCTAGGTAGGAAAAGATGAAATACTATGCATAACATTCACCCAGCATAGGAACTTTTTTTTTCCACAGGGGGTCTCAACTTAGTTCAGCTTCGAATTATCTTTCTTCTACTACAAACTGAAGCAAAGTCCTTGTCTTGCCACTCCAATTCTCAAAGTGAAAATATTTAGTTTAGTTTTTCAAGTGTATCTCCCTGATGTCAGTCAAACATCTGAAACATTTTTTTAAAATCACCTACTAAGAAACAAGGCAGCGGTTTAATTAGGGAAGAGGAAAGAAATTGACTTGTGTTCAAAAATGGTCGTCTAAGCTTCTGTGACTGAGCTCAAAGATAGGGACTAGGGCATTGTTACTTCTGTTCCAAAGATCAGATCACTTCGTCCCTTTCTGAGAATTCCATTTGTTAAAAGAAAGTTGTTTGGAAGAACAGAAGATCACCACCTACCAATGAAGATAATAACTTAAAGAATTAATGACTCGCACATCCTGTTTCTGCTCTTGAAAAACTTAGCTCAAAGAAGACAATGGCTAAACAAGAATAACAAAAGCAAACATGCAGATGCATGGTGACCTTAGGGAGACTTATAGGATATAGGTGTCAAGAGAAGTGATGTGAATGAAGTACCCAGGGAAATGTATTATGGAAGAGAAGACTAAAGAAGAATGAGATTATCTTTGTGTGCCAGGAAAAACTCTTTCTTCCATGTGTTTTGTGTCCAGGGCCCCATGAGGCAGGCCAGAGACTTTAGAATGAGTATCAAGCCTCACGAAATCATGAACCATCATGCCAGACTGCTCATATACTTTTATATTGGACAGGCCTTCCCATGAAAATGTTATGGTCTGTGCCTTCAAATTAAACACCCTTTATCAAATAATGATGTCTTCATCAAAGCAGTCTTCATCAAAAATGAGAATATGGTTGCTTGGCCACGATACCATAAACTTTCATGAAGACTTAACCCAGAAATTTAGGGTATGACCTTCTGAAGTGACCTCAGCATGGAGGAGCAGAATGTATGAGATAATTAAAGTTTCATTCAGTATGGATAAAGTGGACTGAAGAATCAGCCCACAAATCAATTTAACTGGCCCTTTTACTTTTACTGATCAACCTGTGAGCAATTAGAATGTCACCATTATTTTCAGTTGTGATCATTGTTGAAAAGCTTTTGCCAACTTCTTTAATCCAATGGTGCTCAAATGTTAGTATTTCTTGGATAGATGACAATCTGCAGGCATCAGGAGTTCCACCATAGATTTGGTCTAGACTTAGTATTTATGAATTTGTATTTCTCAGCAGCTCCCAAGTATTGCCATTCTGTTTGTGGGGGTTACAGTTTGAATAACACTGAGACTCCTCAGAGGGCCCAAAAGTTTGTTGTGTTTTAACAAACTTCAAGGTGACATGGATGCTTGCCCTATGGTGTAAGATCTACTTTAAATCCCTGGCTCTTGGTCTCAACTTAACGTCGGGTGAGTTTTAAGAAGGAGACGTTGCTTACTGACTACCTATGGTTGGGTCTCACCTAGTCTGTTCTGATAAAATCAGAGTGGGAAACACATCACCAAAGGGATTATCTGAAAGCCCCTTACAGGTTAATGTACAGCCAAGCTTCAATACCTGTTTTTCAGACCATAACTTCATTTCTAGGTTGTAAGGCTAGACTAACTGCAATGTGTACTTTTCATTATGCATCTTTGGCAGGATAAAAGAATTATAAAATTTTGGCATCTGAAAGGAAATAAGCATTGCCAGCCTTGTGCGAAGTCACACCCAAGTTACTTTATGTACTGTTTAGAGGGGGAGTAATGGAGAACTCAATTCAAAAGCACTGGGAATGAGTCAGCCGGACATGAAAGAATTTGGGCAAAATAGCAAGTTCTATAAATCTGTAGAAATGAAACCCATCTAGTTACTTCCGAAGGGCCAAATGTGCTATTTAAAATGCTCCAGTAGAGCATTGCATTGCACAGCTGTTTGTAGCTTGAAGGCCAAATTCTCATCCCCTAAAGTGAGGAAACAGAAGTAGGAGTAATATCAAAAGTCACACATACTACTGTGATTTTAATTAAGCCCCAAAGATTCCAAGGACCCCTATCTAGTGTTACTAAATGTGTTGGTCTTTGCCAGGTGATGGAAACAGATTTCTCTAGATATTCCCATATTTGACCCAGAATTATTTAGATAGAATGGCATTTTAAATTTGAGACTGTAGATTTCTGAAAGTAAACTAGTTTTTTTTTTCAATGTTGTTATTTTTATTTGGCAAGTTCAACTTGGAGTTTAGGAAGGAAATATGAATATTAGGCCAAATCAGAACCAGAGAAAATCAAAACAGGTTCCTCACTCTTATTGATGCTGTAGTAAGATCTTGAGAAAGTTTTTAGTTTTTCTTGTTTGTTTCTTTGTTTTGACTATTTTTATAACTCTCCGAGTCTCTGTCTATGATGATAAGAATAACTACTTAGACTCCCCGACTTTAATAGTGCAAAGGGGTCTTGGCAGAGCCTTGGTATATGCAGTATCCTATGTGATTAGAGTCAACTGAAAATCCGTCATGTGCACCTCAAACTTTGAACTGAAAGAGTGAAACCGACTCTGTAACATAACAGCTGCAGTGCCGTCTACCCCTCTCCTTCCTGCCATGTAGTGGCTGCTGGCTTTCACTGGTACTATTTGAGAGACTGGGAGAGTGTTTGTTTCTTCACCTATGATCTGCTTCCCAATCACTCTCAGCAGCCGTGAATCTCCCTTTTACAGAAAGGTGTCAGTTGACACATTTTCCCACAGTTGGTTTGTTTTGAGCCATCCTTTCAAAATGATGTTACATTTTCTGTAAAGGCTTTAGGAAAAAGCAGGCTATTTCAAGGCCTACCCCATCTTTATTCCTCTTTGATTGAACCATGAGGAAAACGTTTCTCTGAGTGGGTGGTAAACTGACAATAATTTTGAAGCCTCTTTTTCAGTTCACCTAAATCATCAAATTCTCTGTTAAGATGCTTGTATTCCATCCTGAGACACATCTCTGTTCTAGCTAGCAAAAAGGAATGTGATGTGTTTTCCAGTGCTGCTAATGAGAAACTCTGATCCCTAATCTGAGCTGCATGAACCTATCAAATAACTATCTTAGTGGGTCTGATACGTGCACATTACTTTGTACACTCCAAGATACACTCATAAAATTACTAAAGATTATAGTGGAGCTAAAATTTGAGTGGGAATGTGGCTTTCTAACTCCTCTATTTGTAATCAGATAGTTTAATAACATTTTGAAGCATTAAGATTTTCACTCAAAAATGTAGTTAATTATGACAATATGTAGCTTCTGGTAGGAACAGCTGCAACAAGATGCCTGGCTTTACTTCTGTGAAAGTCAGTTCTGGTTTTATTCTCCAAAGAATAACATCAGCAGACACAGATAATCACACACACACACACGGACATACACACACACATATTTAGATATTTTTGCTTTGGCAAAAGGGAAAGAGGTGAACTAGGCAGCCTCGCTTCTATTTTGATCAGGAACGGAAAAGAATGGGAAAGAGTTTTGTTTACAGTGAATAGCAACACCTTCCTGTTAGGTGTCAAAAGATTCTTCTTAGAATACAAACTTATTGAAAATATGTTAAAATGCCTTTCACAGTACTAAGAAAAAGTACAAATCCTCAGAATTCTTCTTGATATGAGGTAAATTACTGTAGCAGTCCTGTTAAAACTCAAGATCAGGGCTACAGAGACAGTGGTAAGAACATTTACTGTTTTTTGTTTGCTTGTTTGCTTTTTGTTTCATATATTATTTATTTATTTATTTATTTATTTTTGCAGAGGGTCCTAGTCCATTTTCCAGTACACACCTGGCAACTCAAAACTATTAACTCCAATTCCAAGAGAAGCAGCACTCTCTTCTGGATTGTACAGGTACCAAGCATGTATGTGGTATGCACAGACATACAGGTGGGAAAAATAATTATATACACAAAATAAAATAAATTTAAAAATTCAAGTTTATATGAATTTTCATACAATACTGGGTCGGTAGCAAAACAGCACATTTAGAGTATGAATCCGCTGAATTGAAATCTCACTCTAACACATTCATATCAATTTTCAAGGTCATGGGTTTTTTTATAATTAATTGTTAATTTAAGCATTCACTAATCTTTCTGCCAGCCCTGAAACTCGATGGTCAAATTTTCAATGGGCTTCTCACAAATACTTAGAAAGCCAAACTTTATATTGTGTTCTTCACCTGCTCTTTTTTTTCACATTTAGTAATTTTCAAGCATTCTATTTATTTTACAAAAATGTGGCAATGATTTAGGCCTTAGATAGAAGTTCATATGAGACATGGATATCAAGAAGAGGACACAAAGAACATGAACCAGTGGGCTAAGGCAATGCACATCTGCCTATAACCTCTACTTTCTTTGGCAACTTTGTCGTATGCTATTGGGGAGAACTGTTCCTGTTTGTTCCTTAAGAGCACTTCTAGGTAGTCAGGCACTGTCTCCAGGAGGTACTGATTGGGTAAATGAAATCCAGTCATGAATTGGGGTTGACTCAATTTTTGGAGCTTTGTAACATCCGTCTTACTTCTCTACCCAATGCCATGCTCAGAGACAACTTATCACTGGCCTGTACTCATAAGTGGTTTTTAAACATAAAGCAAAGAAAACCAGCCTACAAATCACAATCCCAGAGAACCTAGACAACAATGAGGACCCTAAGAGAGACATATATAGATCTAATCTACATGGGAAGTAGAAAAAGACAAGATCTTCTGAGTAAATTGGGAGCATGGGGACCTTGGGAGAGGGCTGAAGGGGAGGGGAGAGGCAGGGAGTGGAGCAGAGAAAAATGTAGAGCTCAATAAAAATCAATAAAATTAAAAAAGGGGGGCTGGCCATAGGCATGATAAGAAATAAACAATTACAGTTCTGAAGACCTTCTCAAAGTCTCAGAGAAGCTGTAGCAGGTCAAATGATAAGAACATTTAGCAAAACTTGTCGGTGAAAAAAAAGGCAATGGATTTAGACACTAGGAGACTCATAATAAAAGCATCCAGGAAGAGGTCAGTGCATGGAGAAGGACAGTTCAGTGGGATAAGTTCAGTCCCAGAGCCCCAGACATTCAAGGCAAGAATCTGTCACTGAGTGATGCAACAGGCCTCACTGAAGGAGTATTGACAAGAACACTGATGCCAAATGGACATCCCACTCACTGGTCAAATGTTCCCTTTCTTACTGACACCCAGGCAACAAGAGGTTTCATCTATCTCATTGGCATCATAGTCAAAGACAATATATTAACTGTTATATCATTAAAAAAATTACCATGAAACCAACAAATGCTACAAGTCATGGTATTACTGAAGTCAGTTGCTGTGGGCATCTCAGCTGGATATTATACATAATATTTACCCCATCCAACAAACATTCACAATTTTTAGATGTTCTTTGTGTCAATGTGAATGGTAGAACTGGAACATCTCTTTTCCAAATATCCTTTTATAATTTCCCTCCCAAATAGCATACATATACAATCACTATTTAGATGAGGAAAACTATAATTATTTACAGCTTCACAATGTATTATATCAGTACTACTGAACCTTCTTAATGCAGTTATTCACAATTGTGGTGACCCCAACCATAAATTTATTCCATGTCTACTTCATAACTGTAATTTTGCTGCTGGTAAACACTTGATAAGTAGAATATCTGATATAGGACGTCAAGGGAGTCATGGCCCATAGTTTGAGAACCACTGTCTTAGAAAGAATTCAGACTAGAAAACAAAATTAGAATTCCTATTTGCATGAACTAAATTTTCATTGATAATATGACCTGTAGCATACTACTATAGCTATGTGTTTTCTGCAGACAATCTTGAGAAATGAGATTCTTTTCTTGACCTGTCTACTAAATTTGGATTTCTCCTAAATCCCCACCATGCCTGGAAACACTGCAGCAAACCCCCTTACATACACTAAATGGCAGAGAAAGGTTTAAGAATAGAACTACAAACTGCTACATGTTTGGAGCCACACACTCCCTGAATTGTTGACAGGGTGGGGGAAAAGATGGCATGAATAGTTCAATCATGGCCAAGAAAAATTTAGCTGTCTGTGTAGCAGTTGAGAGAACCTGGTGATTTATGGAAGTCCCTTAAATGCTAACTGAATGTTGTATGTGGGTGTGTTGAGATATACTGCCAGGTGGTTCTCAAAAGAACTTGCCAGGGCTTAAATCAGCCCTATCATCAGGATCAGAGCAAATGCCTGCTATTTTTCCATCATTCTCCAATTCTATATCAGCATGAGGACACCTGTTAGACATGGTATCACCTAATGCAAAGAGCCAAACAACAAAATCAGGGACAGTTTGGTAAGAGCAAATAGAGTGCTATGGTGAGAGTGAAGCCAAGAGCTTCTGGGCAGCTTTCTTTGCCAAATTTACCTCCAGATTGCAGGGCGGGCTTGTTCCTGAACCTACCACCCAGGCAGCAAATCTCGCCAACTAATCTGGTACACTGTGTTCCCTGGTAGGTCTGGTTTGAATGTATTTGTATATATCTCCACCTGTTCTGCTCACCCAAGTGAAGGTTCTGCTGCTGAATGCATTCAGATCATTTTTATTATTAAATTCTTTATTTAATGCAATTCATGTGGCAAGCCATATACAATTGTTCACTGTAAAAAAAGAGAATTTACTGTATGCTGACCTTATGAGACTGACAATCTGACATAAAAGAGATATAAAATCCCCATGTTTAAAGGTGCATGAAGTGCAGGCCCTCATATGGATTAAAACTAAGTTAAAGAAAAATTGAGAAAAGGGGATCAATCTAAATGTAGAGATATAAAGCAATGCTTTCATAGGTGTAGAAGCAATGGCAATGTTTTAAATACTGAATTGAATAAAGGAATTCCATGGAAAGTATGTGTTATAGATACATAGTAAGGCAAAAAGATTGCTTAATTTTATGGTCAACTTTTTAATCATATCTCTCTGAAACCAAATGTGTACATGTCTGTATCAAGCAACGCTCCAAATCTCTGCAGGTACTAATGAGTTTCCTATAATTTACTAATTTTGATGATAACTCCAGAACCTATTGAAAACTCAATTGGTTAGAAGCTCATCCCCATGTTCAGGGCCAAACTCATAATTTTGCTCAATACAGCTTATGTTTCATAGTTTGCCATAGAATATATAAAACGTTGCCAATATAAATCCAGATACAAAGGCTATAGGGGTCGAAAGTACAGAAGGCTTTGTTCCATGATGTTGGGGTGCAACACTTGTTTACTATATGAATACATTCAATTAAATGAAGATATCAGTAGTATTATTTAAATTTAGAAAAATCTCCAGCCTTCCTTTCCTTTTCTTTCTGAATGTTATGGATAGGGATGTGAGTTCCAACCACACAATAAGTTGTTTGTTTGGTTTGCTTGTCTTTTTTGTTTGTTTGTTTGTTTTCTAATGATCAGTTTCCTCATAAGACTGTTCATTGGCTGTCTCTTCAGACATCCCAGCTCTCTCATGAGACTGTCCATTGGCTCTCTCTTCATCCATCTCATTAGCATATATACTGAGGTGACTCTTCATTTCCTCTTGAGGAATGATAGAAGTTCTATCTTTGTGGGAATTCTAAAGGATTTAGAGGTTTGTGCCAAACACTGAGGACAAAATTAAATACATTTCTATGATGTTGTACCCATAATTATATAGGCTTTTTTTCATAAAGGGCTCCATACATGGCTAATTAATGTAGGAATAGAAAACACCCTGAAGTATCTGCGAACTGGTATATGGGACAGTGGTGGACATTCTTCTGGGATAGATAATTATTTCTATATCAAATATCGTATTTCAATTTGATTTCCTCAAGAGAAGGTCCTAGCACAGATGGCTTAAGTAGTCTTCTTGGACAATGATTCCCAACAGCACCTATGAGAGGAACTAAGTGAGACAATGAAGGAAGAAAATTCAATAAAGGGAGTGGGTGGATTTCCTTCTTCATGGACAAAATGGGAGTGATATGAGGTGATGTGATTCTTGTTTATGAAGCAGAATCTAAGGGGGTATAAAATATTCAGTAATCATGATAAACAGTATGTAAATGAAAAACAAATCAAATCTTCTTGAACTCTCCATAACAAATGAATTATCAAGATTTTTAAATAGAAAGGAAAGATCGAGGATCTGACAGTGTTGTTCTGAACCATACCAAAGCCTGAGGCAAGTGAAAAATATATTCATGTATATTTTTAGGTGATTTTTTTTTTTAGAATATTAAAGGAACTGAAATATACCACAAAATTGAAAGTACACATTAAAAGTTTTATAATTTTGAATTTGAATCCTTTGTTTAGATCAAATCATATTTAATTATAATTTTACTTCAATGAATTTCATGGAAATAAATTTAATAATATTTTCTTTAAAACTGTTAATTATTTAAAAATACATAAAATAAATACATAAGAATATTAATATTTTGTCATACAGGTCTTCCATTTGTTTAGTTAGATATTTTATGTTATTTGTGGTTATTGTGAAGGGTGATGTTTCTCTGATTTCTTTCTCAGCCCATTTATCATCTGTATAAAAGAGGGCTACTAATCTTTGTGTGTGTGTGTTAATCTTGTATCCAGCTATGTTACTGAAGGTGTTAATGAGCTGTAGAAGTTCCTTGTTCGAATTTTTGGGATCATTTATGGAAACTATCATATCATCAGCAAATAGAGTTTGAGTTCTTCTTCTTCTTCTTTTTTTTTTTTGATTTGGATACCCTTGATCTCCTTTTGTTGTATTTTCGTTCTAGCTAGAACCTCAAGTACTATATTGAATAGCAATGGAGAGAGAGGTCAACCTTGTCTTGTTTCTGATTTCAGTGAGATTACTTTGAGTTTCTCTCCATTTAGTTTTATGTTGGCTGTTGGCTTTCTGTATATTGCCTTTATTATGTTTAGGTATGTTCCTTGTATCCCTGCTCTCTCCAAGATCTTCATCATGAAGGGATGTTGTATTTTGTCAAAGGCTTTTTTGCTGCAGAAATTCCTACCACCAGTAGCCTTTAAGTTACCCACCCACTTGGGTGTGGTCTTTTATACTATTTATATTCCAGCCTCTTTTCCAGCTGCGGTTGCATTGTGATCTGTGAATCTACCCCTAAATAAATAACCCTCTATTATACTCAATTCTGAGCTAGTGTGGGATTTCTTTTAAGTGTCCTTCTTTACTTTTTCAGCATCTAATGACGTGATCATGTGTTTTTCACTTTTTTTCCCCGTTTGTTTATATAGTGGATTGCATTGAGAGGTTTTCATATGTTGAACCATTCCTGCATCTCTGGGATGAAGCCTACTTAATCATGGTGTATGATTTTTCTGATGTGTTCTTGGATTGAATTTGCTAGTATTTTATTGGGTATTTTTCCATCAATGTTTATCAGTGAGACTGGTCTGTAATTCTTTTTCTTAGTAACGTCTTTGTGTGGTTTGGATATCAGGGTAAATCTTTGAAGAAGGAAATTGAAGGAGACACCAGGAAATGAAAAGATCTCCTATGTTCTTGGGTATGTAGAATTGACATAGTAAAAATAGCAATCTTACCAAAAGCAATCTACAGATTCAATGCAATGCCCAGCAAAATTCTTCACAGACTTCGAAAGAACAATATTCAACTTCAAATGGAAAAGCAAAAGACTCAGGATAGCCAAAAGAATCCTGTGCAATAAAAGAACTTCTGGAGGCATCACAATCCCTGACTTCAAACTCTACTACAGAGCTACAGTACTGAAAACAGCCTGGCATTGGCATAAAAACAGACAGAAGGACCAATGGAACAAAATCAAAGACCTGGATATAAATCCACATACCTACAAACACCTGATTTTTGACAAAGAAGAGAAAAAAAAAGAGAAAGCATTCAACAAATGGTGCTGGCATAACTGGATATTAGCATGTAGAAGAATGAAAATAAGTTCATATCTATTTCCATGCACAAAACTCAAGTCTAAATGGATCAAAGACCTCAACATAATACCAATCAAACTGAACCTCATAGAAGAGTAAGTGGGAAGTACACTTGAACACATTGGCACAGGAGACCTAAATATAACCTCAGTAACACAAGTACAGAGAGAAACAATTAAAAAATGGGACCTCCCAAAACTGAGAGGTTTCTGTAAAGCAAAGGACATGGTCAACAAGACAAAAAGGCAGCCTATAGAATTGAAAAAGTTCTTCACCAACCCCACATCAGAGAGAGGGCTGATCTCTAAAATATATAAAGAACTCAAGAAACTTGACATCAAAAGAACAAATAATCCAATATCAAATGGGGTACAGATCTAAGCAGAGAACTCTAAACAGATGAATCTAAAATGACTGAAAGACACTTAAGGAAATGCTTGACATCCTTAGCCATCAGAAAAATGCAAATCAAAACAACTCTGAGATTTTTATACCTGTAAGAAAGGCTAAGATCAAAAACACTGACAGCTTATGCTGTAAAGGATGTAGGATAAAGGGAACACTCCTCCATTGCTGGTGGTAGTGTAAATTGGTACAACTGTTTTGGAAATCAGTATTGCGATCTCTTAGAAAATTAGGAAACAATCTACTTCAAGACCCAACAATACCACTTTTGGGTATATACCCAAAGGATGCTCAATCATAACACAAGGGCATGTGCTCAACTATGTTCATAGCAGCATTATTTGTCATATCCAGAACCTGTAAACAACCTAAATGCCCTTCGACCAAAGAATGGGTAAATGTCTGGTACATTTACACAATGGAGTACTACACAGCAGAAAAAAATAATGACATCTTGAAATTTGCAGGCAAAAGAATGAATCTAGGAAACATCATATTGAGTGAGGCCATCCAGACCCAGAAACACAAATATCATATGCATTTAATCATAAGTGGCTTTTAGACATAAATCAAAGGAAACCAGCCTCCACTTAACAGTCCCAGAGAACGTAGGCAACACAGAGGACCCTAAGAGAGACATACATAGATCTAATCTACATGGGAAGTAGAAAAAAACAAGATCTCTTGAGTAAATTTGAGGCATGGGGATAATGAGAGAGTATGGGCAGAGACTACTTGTTTGTTTCCTGACTGCTCAGACCCAAATAATCACACAGAAACTATATTAATTACAACACTGTTTTGCCAATACCTTAAGCATATTTCTAGCTAACTCTTACATCTTAAAGTAACCTATTTCTTTTATTTTGTGTATTGCCATGAGGCTGTAGGCTACCGGTAAGGTTCTGACTGGCAAAAGGTGATTTTCTCCTTTGACAGCTACATAGTATCTTTCTGATTCTACCTACTTTTGGTCTATATCTCTGCTCAGATTTCATGCCTGGCTTTACTCTGCTAAGCCATTGGCCCAAACAGCTTTACTTATCAACCAATAAAAGCAACACATACACAGAAGGACTTTCCACATTAGGAGATTGGAGAAGGGAAGGGTAGAGGAAGGGAGGGGAGCAGGGAAAAATATATAGCTTAATAAAAACAATAAAAAGGAATAATAATATTTGGTTTGCTTCAGGCTACAATATGGCTTAGCATTGTATTTTCACACACTTAATCTTCTAGAGATCCCTTTTGATTGTCCTCATGGAAAGTTAGAAGACTGAGATGTTTATACATCAGCTCTTGTCCTGCATCTGTCATGGGTTCTTTCTATACCTAATTCTCTGGTACTGTCAGCAGTCTCCTACATGAGGCCAAAACTGATAGAAAAGTCATCTGCCATGTATATCTTTGATGAGATTTGAAACAATACAGAAATGCCACTGAGACCCAGGTCCTTGGCTAAGGTGTGAGGCATTCGTCAGAGCTTATGTGGAAGCATTCCTCTGGATCTTTGTGTCTAGTAGATTTATCAAGGAAGAAAGTTGTAAGAAGGTAGGCAAATTTAGAGGTGACTATCTTCTTACTTTGGAGATGGTATAGACCTGAGCTAGGATGGTGACTGCTGAGCAAGGAAGAAGCTTTCAAAGGATATCAGTCACTGAGTTCAGTTCCCTAAACGAATGTATTTCACAAAAATAAATAAATAAAAGAGGAGGTACAGATGAGTGTGGGGTTTCCTGTCATAACTGACATAGGAAAGATGGTTTCAGAGTAGACCGCCTGAGAGAAAGGGCACATTTTTGTGAAGGGAAGCCTTGCAATGGAAAGCATGTCTGGCGGAGCTCCAAGATCCCTGAGCACAAACGATTTGGATTAGGAAGTTGCACAACTGACTTTATCTCATAAGACGGTTGCAGAGCCTTAGAAGCCTTGAAAGAACTTGAGCTCCCACTCTGGCTTTGGGAAACAGAATGCTGTGGTTTCCATCATAGGAGCTAACTGTTAGCTGAACATGGTGGCACATGCCTGTAACCCCATCACTCAAAAGGCTGAGGCAAGAGGATCAGTGCTTTCATGTCAACCTGACCTACGAAATTCAACGATGTCTCAAGACAATAGGAAAAATAATTTGGTTATTTGATACCATGAGAAATTGAGCCATTGGAAAACTGGAAACTAGGAAATTAAATTGAAGTCTGTTACGAGGATCCAAGTGAGTGAAAATAGTGGTTTGACCATTTTGGATCTTGCTAAATTTCAATGGCTGCTGTCTTTTAGGAGTAGTTGCTTTATTATGATTTTGAATCATCGAAACAAAGCTTCATTGTCAACATGACTGGATTTAAAGTCACATAGGAGACTGGTGAAGCACACCTCTGGATATGTCTGTGAGGATCTCTGTGGAGAACATCAACTGAGAGAGAAAGACCCATTCTAAATATGGGTGGTGTCAGTCCTTGCGCTAGAGGTCCAATCAATCTAAAGGGAAAGGAGAAATCCTGACAGAAAGCTATCTCAACTTTTGTGTATTTTTCATATGCCAAGGATCAAAGAATAACTTCTACCCCAAACCCCCACTTCCACAATGCTCTTCCCAAATACATGAGGCTAAGCAAAGAGGGACTGAACCCTCCCAAATCATAAGTCAAAACAAACAATTCCATCTTTTAAGTTGCTTGTGTCAGATATTTGGTCACCATGATGATAAGGGAGTTGTATTTTAGAAATTGAGAATTGCTTGTTTGAATCTGAGAGAACCTAGGAGTGAAGTAAAATTATTTGAGACAATGGCATAATTTATGCAATGTCTATGAAGCAGTGGTGACTATAGCTATGAATTAGAGAAAATGGAGGTGTATGAGACAAAGCCTATAATTTCAAAGAAGACTGTTAGGAGACAAATTGTGCCTCCCCAGGATCGAAACTTTAACCTACAGTAACTCATAATGTGACCTTATTTAACAAATAAGAACATTTCAGAAACAATTAATTAAAATGAGGCCATACAAGAGTGATATCAGCCCTTGCTCCAACAGAAAGGATATCCTTAGAAGAAAGGGGAAATTCAGATAAAGAACAGACACCAAAAATGGTAACGCCCAAGCAAAAATAGTACCCTAGTTTGGCTTTTGTTGCTGTGATAAATTACTGACTGAAGTAAATATCTTTTTTCAGGATAGCAGTATTTGATTTATAAGTCACAGTACCTCAAGGAACACTAAGGCAGAACTCAAACAGGAACCTGGAGGTGGGGATTTTAAGCAGAGATCACAGGAAAGCTACTTCCAGGCTCACATTCAGCTATCCTTAGTATAGAGCCCAGTTTCATCTTCCCAGCGATTGCACTACCCACAAAGGGTTGGGCCCTGCTGTACTAATTAACAATTAAGAAAATGTCCACAGACAAGCCCAAAGCCTAGGGAGACAATTCCCTGAGACTTCTCTTTCTCAGTTGTGTCAAGTTGTCACACGATGCTAATTATGACAAGCAGAGATTAGAGTGATGCTGCACAGTGCCAGTCCACGCTGAGGACCAAAGTCAACAACCGGAAACTGGGTACATAACAAAGAGAAGGTGCTTGAAGATTACATTTCTTTCCCTCTATTACTTGCCTTCTTTCCTGAGGTAGGATAGGATAGAGTGGGCTGGGAATAGATCAGGAGAATTTCTAAGTAACAAAAGAAACGAAAACGTACACCTCTCAGAGAATTTATCTTTGTCTTGAAATTCAGGCTGCTTCTGAAAAAGAAATGGGTGAGATTCATATGAGCCAAAAACATGTAGGACAAACCCTGTTTGGAATGAAACAGACAAAAAATAAAACAATTATGAAGAATCCTGAAACTCTTCACAGGGAAAAATACAGTTTTAAGGAATAAATGAAAGTGACCGTCACTGCCAGGGTAGGCACAGGTTCTTTTTCTTTCTTCTAAAGAGTTTTTTCTATTTATTTATTTACGTACGTGCTTACTTACCTCTGTGTGTGTGTGTGTGTGTGTGTGTGTGTGTGTGTATGTGTGTGTGTGTCTATGTGTGAGTAGGCAGTATGTGTCCAAATGCCTGGGGAAGCCAGAAGAGGACATTGGATTCTCTGGACTAGGTTACAAATGGTTACACTTTCTGATGTAGGTGATATAAACTGAACTTGAATCACCTAGAAGGATAGCAAGTGATCTTAACCACTGAGTAATCTTTCCAGCCCTAAAGATGATCCTTTCACCATCTTATCCATGATGATCTTCAATATTTGGCATTTATACCCTTGTCCAGTTCACACCCATTGTATAGGAGTGAGATTTTAATGATTCACACCCAGAGAACAAAGTACAGAGCAAGTAATAGTATATCCTTTCTAAGACTGCATCATTAAATTACTGTGGGTTGGGGCCTGGGAGATGGCTCAGAAGTTACAATACTTGCTCGTATTGCTGAAGATCTGGGTTCGCTTCCCAGCACATATATGGCAGCTTACAAACATCTCTAATTCCATTTCCAGAGAATGTGACACCCTCTTCTGAACTCTACAGTCACTAGGCACACATGTGTCACACATACACACATGCATGCATAACACAGACACATCAAGAATACTGTGGCTTCCATCTGGGTTTTGCTTTCTTATTTCTTTAATAATTTACTCTTGAGGAAGAAAGGTGGCATGTCATGAGGCAGCCCTGGAGAGCTATATGTGGCAAAGGATCCAGCCTGTAGGTGTGACTGCCTCCATGAAAGATTTTGAGTCAGACACAGCTACCTAAGCAGAACTCTGATCCTAAACCACACAAATTGCAGTCCATTGCTTCTTGTTTAATTCATTGCTTGGTATTAGATTACCAATACACTCACCACCAATGAAAAAACTGAAGCATAACATATTGTGATGTTTTCCCAGCACTGGGGCTCAAGCAACTGTGACAGAGAGACGACACTTTTCAGTTGTTCAAAAGTATAGTTTCCTTTCATATATAATGCACCACATCTTTCCTTGTGTAAGGTCATCCTTGTAGTTAGAGGACATTGGTCATACCTGCAATTGTGAGGGATTATTTTTCTAACAGTAGCGGCTATCTGAACGCCCCAACTTTTATTGCTTGATTAGCATGGCAATCTCATAAACCCTGAGTCAAGGGATCTCGCTAATCAGCCACAGACAGGCACCATTTACAGCCATGAACAGGTCTATTTTAATTGAGATGTTCCCAAACTTTATCTAAGACTCTAGTGCTTAATGTAAGGATGTTCTAGGGATTCCACATCAGGGTTTGTAGGAGAATATGTTGGAAGATCTTCTGGATTCCCAGAGGCCAGGGAATCTGAACAGCATGAGCACTGGGTTGTGCTCAGACATTGATCTCCATTGCTTGTCTCACGGGTTTTGAAGCACCGTTAACTGGCCTGAGAGTAAAAGTCTGTCTTGCAGTCCTTCCAAAGATGTTGCCCTCTCCCACTTATACACGAAAGCTCACCATTCACTGAGTCTTCTAGGAATTTTGGAATGCTTTAAAGGGAATTTTCCATGTAAAACAATTGGCTATTTACAGCACAATTTCAGGGGTTCATTTGGAAATCTAGTTGATGTTGAAGGTGAGTTTCCAAAAATTGATATTAGAAAGAACAACTATTGTCCCCAACTGGGACGAGACTGTTAGTGTAGCAAGCAGTTAGTAGAGCCTGACTCATTCCTGCACAGCTCCCAGCGACACACGACACACACACATGGCCGCTCATCTTGGAATCTTGTCTCCACTATTCCCATATGATTGCATCGCACATTCCTTCCCAATCCTTACTCCCCCACAAATTCCTTAAGAAAAAAAATTTCTCCTAAAAAGCAATCTAACAAGAATTAAATCTCCTTTTCAAAAGAAAGAAAAGAAGAACACTTTTACATTTTTGTTGTATCATTCCTTCCCAAGAGCCTCAAATACACAAATATTAGCTGATGAGACAGAGAAAAGCCCCAAGAGTAGAAGGAATCAGTTTAAAGAAAAGCCTTGGTGGTTTGAATATGTTCGGTCTCAACATATGCACAAAGACATTTAGAGAACTCAGAAGTGAATTTTTGATGCAACAATTTCTACGAACAGTAATTTATAAACAATTTATAGTTTTGTGTCCATATAGTGGTTAATTCTGTAGCCTAACAGTCAGTCCCTGGGCAGTCAGTGAATACAGAGCATCCCCATTTTTATAGCTCTAGTTTCTAGGATCCCCTGATACCTTCTTTGCCTGTAATAACAGTATTCCTGCTGTTTGTTGAGGACTGGTGTTATCAAAGACCGCTTACTGAGGACTGAAGGCTTTGTATCACCATCAAAGTCATCCACACTAACTCGCAAAATATTGTCTTCTTGATGTTAAATAAAGATGCGAAATCTCAGTAAGGTTAAATTATTTCTCCAAAATCTCTAAGGTAGCAGATAGCAGAGCTTATCAAAGATCTAGATCTCTCTGGATTACAGACACTTTCGTCAATCTGTCACCTTCAGACTGGCTTGCAATTGGTCAGGAAATATCTGAGACAAGTGCTTGTTTTGTGGGTGGTTTATTTGTGCCGTGACCCCAGCAGTTGGAAGACAGGGATGAGAAAGTGAGGAAAAGAAACAGAGCCAACATGCCTATCTGCTGAGCTGACAATGCCACTGTGGGAAACTGGGGTTTGATACATTCCACAGCTGTGCAAACAGCCTGTAGGTTCTTCTCATACTACTGAATGATTGGAGAGGAATGATTATCCATCTCCCCAGCCTTGAAGAGTCTATACTTTAAGAAGTGCTACGTGGGAGTTCATGGACTCTGGACCAACAGCTAGAGAGCCTGCATGGGACTGACCTAGGCCCTCCGCATGCATGTGACAGTTGTGTAGCTTGTTCTGTTTGTAAGGCTCCAAGCAGTGAGAGCAGAACCCATCCCTGGTGCTCTGCTGGCTTTTGGGAACCAAATGCTGGATTGTCTTGCTCAGCTTTAGTGAGGGTGGGGGAGCTTGGTCCTGCCTCAATTGATGTGCCATGCTTTCTTCAAGCCCATGGGAGTCCTGCCTCTTTCGGAATGGAGATGGCGGAGGGGTGGGGGGAGGAAGAGAGTGGATGGAAGTTGGGGAGGGTGGCTCGAATGGGAGGAGAACTGGGAAGGGAAACGGTGGTTGGTGTAAAATAAAAGAGTATGTAAAATAAATTTAAAATGTTACTTAAATAAAATAAATAATAAAGAAGTGCTACATGCAGAGACCCCTGCTTGCTTTAGGAGACTTAAAAGAGGCCCAGAGTGGAAGGGAAGGGAATCAATAAGGTGAGATGCGTGGAGTGACAGGAGCCTGTGACTATGAGGACCTGCCTGTGCAGCCACTGCTGGGGTCCAAGCAGTGATGTGAGCTGAGGTACGGGGGCCTGCTTCCATTGCAGCCGAAGGCTCCAGATTCCTTCCTATTAACCACACTGATGTCCAAAGCCTTCTGTTGCACTGCCTTTGGAGAAACGGGGAAACTTGGAAAGTCTGTTATGCCCAAGTGAAAACCAGCTCACCAGACACTTTAGGAAGAAAAGGAGTTGTGCTGTGCATGAAAGGGAAAGATTCTCTTCCTCACTGACAATACCAGAGAAGCGGAGGGATATCTGTGTTTGCTGGTGAAACAGGAAACAGGATCAGTAGCATGGTGAAAAGAATTGGTTAAACCATTCTTTACTTTATAGTAGACAGGACTCTTGATGTCCAGTATCATGCTCCATGAGAGAGGGCAAAGACTGCGAGAGGCTGAGGTTTCACTCCACTGTGAACTAATGAGATCTATGGACAGCAGCAAGGTAAAGAGACAAAGAACTTCATTACGGCGGGCACAGCAAACAGTGCAACTGTCAGCCTGGTTGTGTCAGTTTTCCTTACCCTTGGGTCCAATTGGAGCTATGTAGTACAAGCAGATGCTCATGTGTGCAGCAGAATTGCAAGAAAGAAATGTCCAGATCAAAACTCATATGATGTAGACAGGCCAGGTGAGCCCTTCCTTTGCCCAGAGGGCAACATCATCTCTGTTGTTCTGGATAGTAAGGGTACCTGCTCTTTACTCCAGGAGGAAATGCTGTCCCCCAAATAGGGAAGCAGGCCTGCCTCTGGCTGCATTTGGAGGCACTATGTTTACAAATATCTTTGAAAAGACAATCTGTAATAAAGGGATGCTTATGTATAATATAATGTATATATACACATATATACACACACAGACTCATATATATGGATGAAAGATTGAAAGATAGTCAAAGGCAGATAAGAAGCAATATGATAATAATAAGCCACTAAGCTTGTTCTCTGGATTATTATCCAGTGGCTTCGTTTTGTCCAGGACTAATTGTATGGCTTTATGTTGAACCCATTCTCAACTGTCAGGTATGAATGATAACACCACCATTCTCAGAGGTCATTTTCACTCTAAAATGGAGAAATCTTCACCACTGCTTAGCAATTCAGAAGGCCCATAATCATGCTGTTATATAAAAAGAAAATTTCCTGTGAAACTCAACATTCCCAGTATTCTCATGGAAGTTTTGTTTCCCTTGGAACCAATGCTAAATCTGGTAGACGTATCAAACCCTGCATCGAACACTCAAATAAAAATTTTTATGTGAACGGCATCACATCCTATCTTGCAGCCCATAATTATTGCTTCTGAGTGAATCAGAGGTTTTCTTCATCTCCATAAAATGAGGTCATACTATTTATGCAGTAAATTTAAGGCAAACTGAGCAGATGATATGTATAAAATAAGAAACGTGCAAATTTAGAGCCATTGACAGTGCTAAATGAGTTGGTTTTCAATCAAGAATTTCTATCATTTGGTTCAGCAACCGAACCCTCGGATGGGAGCCACACTCTTCACAGTCTTGTTAGTCTTTCCTCTTGACAGAACTGGCATTTATCAGGAGGATTTACGTCTTAAGCTCTGTGATGCTGGTTTTGTGTTCAAGCACACAATGTTTAACATTTTGTTCTCGCCTGTGTTGTTCTGGCATGTAACATTAAGGTGAAATACCCCAAAATAAACTGGTCTGAAAAGTGCAACCTAAATGTTTGGCTGCATCAGAACACAGTAACAGTGCCTTTTCTGAATCATGTGAGTTTTTTCCTTAGACTTTCCAGGATTTGCATTTCAAAAGGTATCTTTTTTATAGTTTCTAGCACACACTTGATTCAATTAGTTACTCATTTTTAATGAGTGGAATGAATCAAAATTTTTCTGGTTTAGGAAAAAATATTTGATTTTTTTCAAACACTTCTTTGTCACTGTTGTTGCTTTCTCAAGTAAACAATTATACAGATAAAACAACTTGAAAGGGAGCATGATAATATATGTATAAATTTTTCAAAATTCTTGCCTGCATCTTTTCTGCTAAGTTTCTTTCTTTTCAGAATTTCTGCACTGGAGTAGTCTTTCATCTGATGTAAACATCTTTCACTTGATATACCTTGGTTTAAAAGTCCGGGGTGGGGGGAAGGTTAATATGTAAATTTGGGTTACATTTGAGATAAATTTGCTTTGTATAGATTATTTTCAATTTACAACATTCAGATTCAACAAAGTTTTCAGTTTAGCCTTATTCTGCATTTATCTAGAGTGACGCAGAGATGAAAGGACCTTCCTCGTTCACTCATTCATTCATCTGCTAGCTGTCATTGAGGTTGTCCTATGAGTCAGATTTGAATGCTATTCTACTGACTACATAACCTACAATTTTTCCTCATGAAATGTGTGCATTATGGAGTGGTGGTATTTGCATTTAAATAATGATTTAGTGAACAATTGAAGATTTCAGTGGCCTTACTGTGAAATAAGATGCAAAGAGCCCTGGCGTCTGATGCTATTATCTATCTCCTACAGATCAGGAAGGAATTCTGCTCATGGTTGTTGCCCATTACAGACAATTCTATTACTGCGTAAGAGGGAAGCTACATCTCCAGAATGTCTTACAACTAAGTACTTTGGGCAGCTGTGGTAAGGGGCTGTTTACAAGTCATACCACTCTGTTGTATCTATTCAAATGGCAAGGGAAGAAAATTTGGCAAGAACAAAAGCACCGAGTCATCTAATGTGTTTGTAGTCTTTTATCCCACCATTTATCCACCAGTTATTTGCTTAATACTTATCGTTTGAAGAATTTCTGTGACATACAAGATAAAACCTTTCTTTTGTAAATATGTCTAGTGGCTGGGTCTGGAGTAGGCTAGCTTGGGCTCAACTGAATAAGACTCCAGGCTGTAAATTGCATGGATGGCGTGGGTCTGTCACACAGTCACCCACACCTCCTGTGGCCCAACACTATACAATGTGAGTGATCCTTTTCAAGTGTTAAGGATTGAGTGAAAGCATACAGGGCCTTTAGAACCTAAGCTTGGAACTTCTACACTGTTTCATGGGCTCCATGCTGGCTAGCAACATGTGTCTAATGGCTAAGTCTAATACAAAGAAAGCAAAACATGAGGCTTTTTCAGGAAAAACCGCCCTACGTATGATAAAGCATAGAGACTCCAAAGAATACAATGAGTATTCAGACGTATACCTTATCTTCACATAGTTTAAATCCTGTAGAAATTATTAATAAATGAAATGTATAAAATTTTAGAAGACTATCACTGCTAAAGTTAAAAATAAATAGAAAAATAAAATAAAATGTTAAAATAGTAGTGGGAATGTTGGCTGAAATTTTAAAGGAATGACCAGGAATGAAATTAAAACTAATTTATTAGAGTAAATTTATTTTTTTTTTTTGTTTTTGTTTTGTTTTGTTTTTCAAGGCAGAGTTTCCCTGTGTAACAGCCCTAGCTGTCCTGGAACAAGCTCTTGTAGACCATGCTGGTCTCAAACTCCCAGATATCTCCCTACCTCTGCCTCCTGAGTGCTGGAATTAAAGGCATGCTCCACTGCTACTCATCCTAGAGTAAAGTTCTTAAGAGAACTAAAAGCAAAATAAACCTATGAAGATAGCTAAAGGAAGTCAGAGGAATAAGCAAGTGCAAGGTTGGGAGTAGAAATCTACTTGACTTGTTTGAAGAGCAGAAAAATCTATATGACACAGTTAGCTAAATGAGGAGAGAAGTGGATTGAAATATGTAGATTCATTTGTTTGAGACAACTGAAACATTTTGGCTTTCAAGTTTGAATAAGGTAAATGCTTATTGGGTGTTTTACATACAATGGAGGATGTAAGTGAAAAGCACTTTGCTGGATAAACTGTCTAGGCCACTTGATGTGGACTAGTGAGATGGGAGAAAGGGAATAAGACAAGAGAACATCATAGCATCAGAGGTGGTAGATAATAATGCTGTATGCAAAATCCTTGAATTGATTGAGTTTGGAAATAGATTGAAGTTGACTCAATCACATCCACTAGTAGATCATCTCTCCAACTGGGAAAAATGGTTAACACATGAGTAACAGAATTTAGGCTGATGAACTAAAAGAAAAAATTAAGTTTTCTGAGATATGAAGGACTCTGAGGAACATGTGAGATAAAGGGAGATGCAGAATTCAGCTTGAGCCCTGAGAATTTTAAAATGTATTGTTTAAGGCCAAGCAAATTTTCAACTAGTTGAGATGAGTGGAGGAGAGGTCCAAGTTGGATATATGGATTTCAAAGCTGTGCCATTTTTGTATGCCTGAAAGTATGTGTGAAGCTATGCAAGGGCAGGAGACTAGCTGTGGCTTCTAAAGAAATGAATGTGGGGAAAATCCAAATCTTGACCCCTAGAGCGCTTCTAATTTCCAAATCCTAGATAATGATGGAGAATGAGAAATGCAGACAGTATACATTCTAACGCACAAGAAAGAAAGATGCTGAAGCAAAAGTTTTGTCAGAGTGAGGAGGAAGCAAATGGAACCATAGAAATTGACAACAGCAAAGATCATTCTTTCTGATCTTTCAAGCACTCAACTTCTTTCAAGAAATTCTGTGGAAGACAGTTAAAACTGTGCTCCCTTTTCTAAAGACATATGGGAATATAAGGGAGAATCATTTCATATAGGTGAAAAAACCACCATCATACAGCCCATTAGAGCAAGAAAATGAAATGATAAACAGAGAGAGGGAAAACTGCTGGACAGATGACCATAGGTGGTAAGAAGAGTAAGTTCAGTGTCAAGAGTGGGTGTGCTTTACCTGGGAGCCTGGACCTCTTACTCAGGTGCAAAGGAAGGTGGGCATGTGGGAGACGTGCTGATGGGAGCTGATAGTCGTCTCTGTGCTTGAAAAGCTGATGAGATCAGGAGGACACTCGTTATTTCACAAGCTGACACTGTTGACACTTTCTTCTGCAGAGCTGAAGATCCCCATCCACTGCTGAGATATGCTTCTGTTGAGCCTATTAGCTGCTTTAATTGCGGCTCTGAATGGCTTTAGTGCCTCTCTGTCCTACCTCTTCCACAGCTGATATTAGAATATTTTCAGCTTCAAATAGCTCAGATCCAGCTCTTGGAGATAGCTTTTATCTTAATCCAATTAATTAAAAATCAGCAATCAAATGATATTTTGATGCATTTATCTTTTCTTCTGTATTATCATCACATCAATAAGAGTGGGGGCCCCTCCTACTTACTTTGGCATCCATTGAAGGCTCACATGACATAAAGTGAGCTCTTAAGAAATTAATGAACGGATAACTTTTTCACTTCCTCCTAGGCATAATTAAAATTTGGTTAAGAAAGAACCATATGAGCAAAGTGTCAAAGGTTAACAATAAGTCTATTTAAAACAATAGCAAATGTTAACTAATTATGAAAAGACAACTTTCAATTTAAAAGTCTAGCTTTTAATTATTTCTCGGACAATTTGTGTTTAATTTTACCTGCCTCATTCCTGACTATTGATGACAGATTTTTATTTTAATTATACAGCCAGGGAGTGACTTACTCCTCCCTGTCTTTTTCTTCTCTTAGTGCTTTTAGAATAGGGCATAAGCAGCCTTTGGTGTTAGAAAGTTCCTTTAAAAATGGCAGTGGTAAAATAATTGGTTCCCACCAAGAAGCTGAGGCTTGGGTGCCTCTCTGCCACCTTGGTGTATAGAAATAAGCAGGGATTCTAGTCTTTGGGCGAACATACCAAATGTGATGTCTGCATTTTCTGCCCCTGTCTATATGATGTCTGTAGCAGTTAGACTCTGTGGTTTAATAAAGCACTTATTTGCTTAAGTGGCTTAAAACAACAGTCACTTAGCTCATGATTCTGTAGATCGGTTGGTAATCCAGACTTGGCTCAGCTGGGTGGTTCTTCTGGTCTTGGCTGTAAATATGTTTTAGTCTATGGTCAGCAGCCAAGTTGACTGACTGCTGGATATTTCAAATGACCTTCACTTGAGCAGCTCATTTTATTCTCCCCTTATTTCTTCTGTTGCAGGCTGTGCAGGGTAGAGTGCTAAGAATAGCAGAAGCATGCAAATCTTTAAGGCCAAGACTGGAACTGGCTTCTGGTCAGTTCTGTAACATTCCATAAATCAAATAATCTCCCAGAACCTGCAAGACTTAGAAAGGATGTGGATAGCTAGAGTTCATATCTTTATGAAGGGAACATGAAAATAATATTATTAACAGCCTGTATTCGGAGGGGTCATTTTTGCAACTTATACATCCTAATCTACTTACTCAGATTCAAATAATTTTTAAAAACCAGAGGCTTCTTAGTTGAATTTCTAATTCTTAAGAAACCAAAGCTTTATGCTATTGATGTTCTGAAGTTTTCAAGATACAAATCACAGCTATGATGGCAAAAGGACAGACAGAATATTTATACATTTGAACAGATAGTCTTACTTAGCTCCTAGATAAATCTTCTATCCGTTTTTCCTTAGGAAACTCCCTCATCCAGTTAAAAATTTACACTAAATCATTGTATACTTACATTAAATAAAGAATAAGGTTGGAGATGACAGCATGGGGTGTTTGGTGCTGAAGACGCCAGTTACTATATTCTGTTTTATGTGTTTGAACTGTCTTGTGCTTTTTTTTGTTTCTATGTTTCCTAGATTATTGGTATCTTTATAAACTAGATTTCCCAGGATTCCAAGCAGTTATGAGAACTACTTGATGATAGAATCCTTATCAATGGTGATTGCCTTTTGTTAGATTGGGTTTTTTTTTTTTGTAGCAAAATAGCATAAAATGAGCAATTTATAATAAAGTTTATTCAACTTATAGAATGGAGGCTAGAAGTCCACAATCCAGTAGCTATTTGTAGGGGCACATGCTGATTCACACCATGGGCTAAACTGGCATGCCAATGGTATCCACAGAAAGGACAAAACACAAAGATAAGCCTTGACTTATGAAAACCTATTTTAATCCATGAGAGCAAAATCTCACTGACATAAGAATTAAACCAATCTTGTGAAAAGGACCTTAATCCCTCTGACTTACTTGATAATCACCTGTATGCCTTATGCCCCAACACTGCCACAGTAGTAATCAAGTTTCAGTGAGTTATGGAACCTATATTCAAACAGCATGAGTCCTGTTAGTAAATAAATATCTCTTCTCATAAGTTATCAGGAACATTTTTGTTACTTATACCTAGGAGTCCTACCTTGTTGACTTAGGTGGCACTGGTTGTCTTGAAGTCTCTTCAGGCTTCCTGTCATCCATATGTGTGTGTAACATACATTGTACATGTGGTCTGCAAAAATTATACACATTGAGGTTCAGAACACTGTTGCAGTACATGCTCCCACTATGTACTGCTCAGATTACAAATAATCAGCATTTCCTTCTTCTTATTGCTTGTCTTTTTAGGTTTGAAGACTTTGAACATCTTTCTTCTGGATCTGAAAAATATACATAATAACTCATCATAAACTGTACATTGTCTTTTATGATGTGAAACAACAAAACTTGCTCTTATCCGTGCTTGATACCCATTACCCAAGCTCCCTTTAGTACTTTCTCCTTCACAACCACTTCAATGTCTGTAATTGCTAGTCTACATTCGAGTTGATATGTCTTACTCCCATATATGACAGATTTGTCTGCCTGTCCTTGGCTTGCACCACTTATTAATCTTTAGTTTAAATTGCTTAGCTTTAAAACATGATATCATTTTCATTTGTGCCTAAAAATCTTCCACTGTGAAGATATAGCACATGTTCTCTTGATTCATGCAGGGATTAATAGGGATAGGATACAGGCTAATTTTTGTTTGCAAATTATTATGAGAATACTACAATGAACATGCCTAGGTAAATATCTCCAAGTTCAGTCCTTTTGGATATATTCCCAGAAATGGCAGGTCTGTATTCCTTTATTGAGGACCCTTTAATACTGCTCTGCATAATGGCTTTACAGATTTACCACTAACCATGTACAAAAACTGACTTTTCTCCATATACTCATTGACATTAGCAACTACCAACTTGTGTTTTATGATAAAACATTTTAACTGCAATGAAATTGTGAAACATTTTATTTTGATGCAAATTTTCATGGCACCTAATTTTATTGAGTATTCTTCTTGGGTTCTATATATATAATGTGTCTGTATCCTTGATCAGATAAACAGTTGGCAAGTAGTTTCTCCTGGTGTGTAAAATCATTTTTTTCTCTGCTGATTGTTTTATTTGCTGTATAAAATCTCTGCAGATTGCCGTAACCTCTTGTCTTCTTTCCTTTTATTTCTTATATGTTTGGAGTTATAAATTAATTGCCCATATATATGCCATGAAGTATTTCCTTTATGTTTCATCAAGTGGTTTCACAGGTTCTGGTGTGTCTTAAGGTCTCTAATCCACTTTGAGTTGGCTTTTGTACAATATGAGATATAGAATTCAAGTTTCAGTCTTTTGTGTTTGAAATCCAGTTTTCCCAATACCATTTATCGAAGAGGCTGTCTGTCCTTTCTGCTGTGTAGTTTTGATTCCTTTGCTGAGAAGCACTTTTCTATAGAAATATGAATTTGTCTCTGGAGTCTCTCTTCTGTTCCATTTATTTATCAATGTGTCTGTATGATACTACCAAACAATATGTTTAATATGGTTTTGTAATGTGTTTTGAAGTCAGTATTGAAATGCTTCCAATGTAGTTCCATTTTGTTCAAGATTGCATGGCTATAGAATCAATCTGTTTCTTCATTAACATGAAATTAATGATTATTTTCCTAGTTCTGTGAAGAAGGTAATTTATATATTGATAGAGATTGCTTAGAATAATATCATGAGGATTGTAATAATATTAATTCTTCCAACACTGAATATGAGAAATCTTGTGTGCATGTGTGTGTACATGTGTGTTTGTATGTCCCATAAATTTTCATTACCAGTGTTTTGTAGTTTTTATTTTTGAGTATTATTCACTTCTATTACCTAATTTATTCCTAAATATATTTTTGGTTGTGATCATGTTGGGTCTCAAGAGTGTTTCAATACAAGTGAATGAGAAGCAGTGATATTTTTACTCAGAGATCCATCGCTGTACTAACAGATCTATCTCCAGATACTATATCCATATGTGGCTGTTAGGGTCTTATAGCTTTCCTCCTTGATAGTTGCCTCCAACAAAATAATTACTCTTAGTATTTAGAGATACCTATTTCTCGCATTCTTCACAATCCCAGATTAAATATAATAAATGTAGATGATTTTCATTCCCATAACTCAAGAGGAGAGCCCTCATGGATTGAGTGAATCTAGACTGATAGAGACCATGTCTTTGTTCCACCTGCTGCATACATATTACCTCTTTCTTTTATTCATTAATTGTTACAGAAACCAACTCCAAATGTTAGTGACTTCAAATAATAGGGATATCTCTTGCTCACCTTACCTCACTGTGGCTTCCTGGATAGCAGGCAGTTGTTCAAAGACACAACCTCCTTCTATCTGTGAGTCTCTCTTTCTTTTATTTCTTATCATCCTCTTTACTTGGGAAAAGCTGACTAGGCTTCCATTAATTGTCCTAGAAGTGATGATGTTGGCTTCATGAATATTACATTAAGCATCTCTAACACATTTATGCAACAGGGACTAGACAGCAAAGGTGATCAATTTGTTCAAGTATGAATTTAGAAGAGTTCTTAACTACATAAATACTGGAAAGACTGAAGAAACAGAGCTAGGAAGTTGTAGTGGACAGAAGCATGTGTGTAGAAGAACATTATTTTCCCAAAGTCCAGATCACCATACTGACTAACCAAGAGCCTGTAGTAGCAAAATGATAGGGGTCACAGAAGCTAATATGGTACCCCTAGGGAAAAGGAGCTGCTCTAGACTGATAAGATGCAGGGGTGTTTTAGCTTCACAAAAATCAAAATACAGTGTGCATGTTAAACATGTATTGAACTCCTTCCTGATGGTGGATAAGTCATAAAGCTACATTATAGGAAAAGAGAAACTGTATGTGAAGATAGGAATAGGGATTGTAAATTATATGAGTTGTACCTGAAATACCTCTCTCCTTGGTCCTTTCGAATATTCATATTCTAAAAGGGTACAAGTTTTCATCCATATTTGAAGCTCTTTCTTCTTCCTCTTCTCTACCATTTTCTATAGCGAAGGGAAGACTTACCCCACTGTTGTTTCATCTCAAACACTGGGTGCTTATAAACATCTGAGGTTTTTCTCGGTGATCAGTTGTACTTACAACTGATGACTCACAGCAGGGAATGACCCGAAATTTAACTTTCCATGGGCCTCAGGAGAAAATCGAATTTATGCTTCCTGAAGGGAAGGTGTTTATGGAGATGGCTGATTCATACACCATGCCTGAACATTTTGTCTCAACAACGGAAAAGAGAATTCTACTCTGGCGCAGAAAACACCCTGCACCTTGTACTCTAACAGCACAGCTGGAGTTGGGTAGGGATTTGGGCAGCAAAAACTCTGCCCACCACCACCTTTCCCATTTCTTTACAGGTGCACATCCCAAGAGTGTGCTCCAGAACATCCTCTGACCAAAGCCCTTCCTGACTAGAAGTCCATTTCCAGGCGATGTGGATGCAGACATGATGAAATTTAAAATTTAAATAAAATGCTGATGTTGAGGCACATACTATAGCCACCATCCCTCCCCTGCTGCACCCCACCCTCCTACTGTTCAGGTGTACTCCTAGCTCCAAGGTGTGGATGAGCGGAGAGATGGAAGTGGGGGACACAGAGGCTTTCAAGAACCCCATTGCTTTCTTTTCTGCTGCTTTTCCTGCTCTGGCATATCCCCCACTCCTGCCTTCTGTTGATGCTAATTCAAAATCTAAAATTAGATTTTTCTTCTTTGCAAGACAGCGCATAACATGTTTCATCATTTTCAAAGTTTGTGGTGTTCTCTGTCTAACTGAAATCTCCTTCTGCTTTAAGAAAATTAGAAGCGAGTATATATGTGAGTATTCACAAGCATGCATGCATGAGCATGTATGCACAGGCAAGTATATGCACATATTGGCATAATGCAAAAGATTTAGGAATTTGTTTGGCACTTGGAACTCAGAACCCTGTGAAAGAATTTTGAATATAATTAGGCTTCCTATTTCCCTCCAAACTCAGCCCCGAGTTTACTTCATTATGCAGGTATTTTAGGAGTCAACGTGTTTACTGACTATAATTTCAAATCCATAAGCACTATTTCTCAAACACAACAAATTTTCTTAATGTTCTAGAAACCTAAGACTATGGCCGCACACAGTGCGAACATCTTCCACTCCAGATTGCTGTAGGTATAAAATCCACAGGCAGATTTTCCCTGAGGAAAAGCTGCCAGCCAAGCCATTTCACTGGAGATAAAATTTGGGAGGATGGTGAGTCATGCAACCGAGAAGAAAGCGGCTGATGCCTAGCACGGAACGAGCCAAACACCCTCAGAGTCTGAAGATTCAAGACATGTGTTCATGTGCCACTTTCAGCCTCTCACAGCCTGCTGACTCTTGTTAAAAGTCTATCTTTAGTCGCAAATTAGTTAGTGTTTCCACCAAGACGGACTACATGATACAGAACAGCAGTGTTACTGAAAACCGCTTTTATGTAGACCTTTCACGTGACCCCATCGTCTGTTGAATCTCTCTGTCCTCCACAGAGTCCACCAGATGAAATACTCATCTGGGAGGCACATAGCGTGACCTCTGCAGCTCCCATCCTGTATCTGGTCATGCAGGACACTCTGGTCCTTCCTTGTCAGGATGTACAAAGTGATCCTTCCTCTAACTTTTAAGGGAAAGGCACCAAAGAAAAGGAGACCAGGTTCACCAACTTCCTTGCTGCGGAGTTGCTCTACTTTCTGTCTTAACCCTCTTTGTGGCTCTTGTTTCTCTTCCTAGTCACACCAGGTATTGCTAAGGGCCTGGCTTCATGTGTTTGCTTCCACTGAAGCAGTGGGAGAAAGAGGCCTCTCTCTTTCCTCGGAGCTTAGAGCACAAGAACCTTTTACCTTTATGTATGACCACTGATCTGGAACTTCTAAAGATACACCTTCTGATTTTCCTTCCCTACTAACACACCCTCTCCAGTGTAGCTTGAAGAGCTTCGTGTAATGGCACTCACCTTTAATCCCAGCATGTGGAAAACAGAGGCAGGAGGATCTCTGTAAGTTCAAGACCAGCTCAAAAATACTTTGTTCCAGGATAACCAAGGCTACATAGAGATCCTGTCCCAAAACAAGCAAAGAAAAAATAATGAGCATAGGTAAGCTCCAAATTAAAGTAATTCCCACCAACTCTGAACCCCTATGGCAAGAAATATGTTTTATAGCTTCACTTATATATTCACTATCTAGCAAAGTCCTTGTATAAGGAAGCCAGTCACTAACTTGATTAAATTATTCATACAGCACTGTGTCTTCTTCTGTGAAAATGATAAAAAGCATTGCAAAACCCTGAAATCATATACATACAAGAAACTTTGTACAGACTGAGATCGTATTTATATATTTAGGAAAATAAACATATTACACACACGTGTGTGTGTACCAATGGTTAAAGAGGCCATGAATTTGACAGAGAGCGAAGAGGGTTTTTATGAAAGAGGTTGGAGGGAGAAAAAAATGAAAGGATAAAATGATGTGATTATATTTTAATTTCAAAACATTTTAATGTGTTTTGGGGATTTTACTTAAACATAATAGTATGAAATCACTCAGATGAAAGTTTAATTTGGATCTTTTCCATAGTTGGTCTAGTGTTGAATTTCTCTTGAGAAAGGGACTTTGCTTGGCAAACAGCAGTGGGCTAGGACAACAAACATGTCCCTGTGTCATAGAAAAAAATGTAGGAAGTAAACCCTGAGCACTAGGCAGCCAGCCAACATTCTCCTTCTTCCTAGTACTTATAAAACTGCTCTCTGGTTTTTATTTTTATTTGATTTTCAGGCCAGTGTTCCTGGGTCAGTATGTTAATACAAAACTACTTGCATATATTTGCATATTGTAGATTTTCTTGAATCCATAGAGGAAATATTAAAATTAAGATGAGTCTTTTAGTTTTACTAGGTTTTTATGATTTTAAAATTCTGTAGAAAACTTTGTTTTATTGTTCTCAAATTAATAAAAATGAAAAA